>JAULBU010021978.1:0-18976 GCA_032358235.1 Odonthalia washingtoniensis
CATCCGGTCGCAGATACTTTATAGAATTGGTAAAGAAGTTGTACCATGACTTCGTCATTGGCTGTTCCCCTGTCGTTTTCACAATCAAATTCATTGTTCCAAAAATTTTCATCTTCAGAATTCTTGTTTATAGCTCATCGAGGTCAGGCAGAGGAACGCATTCAACATCTGTCATTTCAAAAATTATTTAACCAGTCGGACTTGGCAGCGTAACAGATTGTGTGGCTTTTTGTGGGGAGATTGGTATGTTACTTTCGTCTTCCTGTACGTCAAAATGTTTATTTATTTGGTCTGTTTCTATGTTGCTTTCAGGACCGTTGTCGGTCTCCAGGACCGTTGTCGGTCTTTACGTCGGATGATCTTCCGACATTCGTCAAATTTACACGATCAGCCGCTTGATCATCATCGTGTTGAGGTGCGTTCAGCACATCTTCCAGATTAGAGAATTGTTCTCTGCCGCCCACAACAGAGAAACATTCAACTTGTGCATGTCTTCTCCTCCGTTTTCGTGACATGGCATTCCCATTACGGTGATGCAGTGGTCACATGATGTGGTTGTTCAATAAAACAGGTTGCTGATTATGAGGTAATTAATTCTTTCTTTTGTTTGCATGTAAATACAAAGGAAGGTTTGTAAATATATATGTGGTTCGGCGTAGAGTATCATTGTGTATCTGTCGTTGTTACTGATAAGCGGATTGAAAATGAATGACATGTCGTTTTAATTCATGGTGCGGTTTCCATTATTGTCAAATATTTGTTGCAATTAGAGTACCTGTTGTGCATTGGTCTTCCTGTGGAATGTAATTGCATCCATGTCTGTAAAACAAAAGAAAATTTCATTACAATACTTTTTATTATTTTCCTAATTAGGCAAAGCTCTGGATGCCATTCGAATCTATCATAATGTTCTACCATGGGTGCACATTTCCATCTATCACCTAAATCATGAAGCATATACCTGAAACTAAAACGGGAACATATTAACATCTACATTTGGATGTAATCCAAGCCTTCTGTGACATAACCGTCAATTCCGTTACCATTGGAGGCAGAGACGTCTCCCCTCAATCTGTGAACTAGAACTATGTGGGTATGAACTAGAAAGGGTTACAGGTGCATTGTGTACATCGAAATCGATAGATGACATTGCGAATACCATCTTCTGAATCATCTTATTTTGCATACTTGGAGTAGGCAGAAAGTCAGCTACGGTTACTTCCTCATATCTCATCTTCCTTCATGCATTCGGGGAGGAGTAGAGTTCTTCGTTACGATCTCCTACATCGTCGATGAAGATCTGAACAAAACAGTTGTACAACGAAGTGATGAAAAAATCCACGAGATGAATTTCTGAATTTGAACTCAAATATATTAAATAATTACATCTAAATACCCACCTCAGTAAGCATGTAGAAAATGAAGTGGAATTTCTATTAGATTGACAACTCTTCTAACCGACGTCTTACTCAGCAGCTCAATGACTTTTTCAGAGTAAGATGCGACTAGTAAATCATCATCAGAGTCACCATGTTTATTTTCATCATCGCTGCGGACATTGATTCCATACTCTATTATTACGATCAAATTTCGAGCTTTTTTGAGAAAGTTTCCAAAACTTATATCCTTTTTATATCTAGGACGATAATTCTCACTTCATATCTTGTAGGTCTTCAGAACATCAGAGATACTCTAAACGGTAAAGGTAGTCTCGGGGTATGTCTAAATCAGCCTAATGTTTGGGGCACAAATCTCTTTCACTATGGAGCTATCGCTACACAGGAACAACACGTAGCCGATATCAGAAAATAAATGTGCAAGAGACAGATCACTACCTGCACGCAGTTTGTGAGTCACCTCACCGTATATCAAGTCAACACAAGGATGGGATATCTCGTCCTCTGTTGGATTATCATCGCAGTTCTGCTTATTTGACTTTCCAGGCCTCTCATTCGCCTTTTTCGTCTCCAAACGATTCAGAACGTTTTCAACATGATTAGAGGTAGTAACATTCGGTTTTAACCAAGAAGGCTGATGAATGTTTGTAGCACCAACCCCCTGAGTTGTCCTGTCTCTGGTCGGAGTATCTCTGTTGTGATCTAATTTCAAACTGGTTGAACCAATTCATCTGTGCGTTACATAGTAATTATAGGACAATTAGTCTCTTCAACTTTCTGTATTTCTTTTCAGACTCCCGTATGCAGTGAATAATCTGACATGTTAGCTCTCTTTCCAAATAGAAAAGCAACCATACACTTGGATGCCGTATTACCAACGCAGATAACAGAACATTTATCCAAATTTCTAATATGGTCATCACATTCAGTACATTCTGACGTCAGATTGTGCAATATTGAGGCCGTAAGCACCTTCAAAATTACATCTGGGCAAAAGATGACTTCGAAATGATGCAAGTGTACATTACAACGACTGGCAGGATCAACCCAGATACGTGGTGCTATAATTGATATAATCACACGCACGTTTTATTTCCAGGCCAGTATATCAACTTTTGATTTGATACTCAAATATGTCTTCACTTCTCCTGGATCACTTCTCAAATCTGCAACTACCTTATGTAAACCAGCCATATGCTCTACAACTTTGTCCATAACAGCCTTGTCTCTTGAAGCGAAAATCAAGCGAAGTCCATATTCATCGAATGTCAGGGCTCAATGTTCTTCTTCCATGGGGGATGTCACAGTCAGATTGTTGAATAGATCTGGTAAAGCTATGGATTGTGGACTGTTCCAGTCATGATCTATTCTGTACTCCGCATGAAGACTGTGGGATAGCATATGAAATTCGAGTAGGAGAACTATATGGTACTCTAAGTGACGGCTGTGAGATAGCAGATGAAATTTGAGCAGAAGAACGATCTGAAAACTCTATCCGTCAGCGTTTTGAGTTGCGATTGGTTTCGTTCGATTGATGTCTACAGTTTACCATGTTCAGTTGCTTGTCTACGAATAGAAAAGAATTTTTTCAAGGAAGAAGAGAGGCAATCCAACGGAACAAAATGCTCAAACGGGTCAAATGTGTTAATGGCTGATATTTAGAGATAAACTTATTTAGTCTGATTGAATGTTTCCGACAGAAAGATAAGTAGAAATAACATATACAGCTATTCTTCATTTCTGTATTGATTGTAAGAATGAAGTGTTTCTCAGAGATATACATTAATTCCAGCTACATTACTCCAGAAAAAGCCACCATACCAAAAGTTTGAGTTCGGTTCATTCCCTGGAAAATATACCGGAACAGGTATTTTGTCGTATTGTCGTATCTTATATGAAAATATGAGTATTTCCCACACGTTTCATATAATCAAAGGTATCTACAGCTTGCTTTCCATAGGAACGAATATTTTATTACCTTGGTTAACCATAACATCATCTTCCATTATTCCGGTTCTCCATTTCCATCTTCAAAATTCCAAAGAAAATGGTATCAAAGTCTCGTTTTAGAAGCATAAGATTGAATGATGGACAACTGCCAATTTTTATGGACAGGGTTGAGGTTATGTGGGAAACAGATGCTAGAACTTTTTAAGTGGTGGCCAGCCGAGGTTATAACTATCTCACCTATTTCAGTCGGAAAGGAATTGGCACTGTGAATTATCGTGTACAAGAAACGACATGGTTACGATATGCAGTCTTGCAAGGTGGAGGTCATAGTCGGACAGATTTTTCGTCCTAAAAGGAAAAAGAATAATTCCAAGCGAGTGGATGAATCAAAAAACCCTTGGTGACTATGTCCAGATATTTTTCTGCATAAAAAAGATGAAAAGAAATGGCTTGGCGGTGGAAACATAGCAGAGCACCAATTACCTCTTATTCCATGTAATACGATCATTCTGCAGCCACCAAGCGCATGTGAATAGCCAAATGCAACACCCACGAGTTCTCGGACCCTCTGGAGAATGAAGAACGTGAAACACGGGTCACGCAATTGGAACGAGTGCTACAGAGTTGTTTCCAGAGAGTTGTACAACTTTAAATATTGGAAAAATTCCGGCAGGTCGATGTTATGGATACCATGTCCCATCAGTTACATGAAACTGTGACATTGTTCCTCTGTAGGGAAATCTTACTCCAGCTTCAACGCTGCTTTCAAAATGCTTGTATCAATACTAGTATTGTCGATGGTGTTCACACGTCAGGACAGGTGTCAGTACATGTTAACTGTACCCTGACTGAATTTGCAGCTTTTTCTCTAGATTTGAGTAGCGATGATTTTGTGGCGTGTTTCTTACTATCATTTACAGCTACTCAAAATATATCATCAGCTACGAACGGAGCATATATAACATTTCCATCTCTTGAAAATTTGTGTTTTTGGCTCTGTATAAATGAATTTAGTGACAAAGAGAGGCAATGCTGATCCGAGATGGAAAAGTCGGGACTGGGTTGAGGCTATGACGCCTCTTCTTGGTCACATGAGTTTCAAAAAACATCCAGATGAAATAAATGAAGTTAAATACTATGTTCGAAGAAGTGCATTCACTTCAGAAATCACGGAACCAGCACCATGTCCAAATATTCTTTTTCGCCGTTCCTCGGAATGGGATTCTCAGAACGATCGTTTCTTTCATGGAATGGAGGTACGATCCGCCTCATGAAAACACAGAAAGTGTATAAGAACGTACAGAGCTTGTAAAAAGTACAGCATTTCACCTTTTTTAGAATACTTCATACGTAAGCGGTTCCACATAATAGTTTGAATCCATGATGTCAAGGGATGCCTCTTCGTCCATTTTGTTTACAATGTGATACAGAATGTCCACTTCTTTGTGCGCTGCGGCGATCGTTATGTCTCCGATATTGAAGACGCAATCACCGTCATTGAATGTTACGATCGCTTCTTTTGTTCTTTTCAGCTTTATAAAAAATAGCAGACTCTTCCCCATGCGGGGAACCAGTTTGACAGTGCCATAGATTCGATTCTCACCTTTCGCGCTCACTTCCAGAGTCTCACTTTCCGCGGTTTTTACACGTTCAGTGTATGATTTGTGTTTTCTGTGGAGACGATTCTCGTCATTTGTGGAGTGGTGCGGCGCTCCAGGATCGACAATCCATTCTTTGATGTTTTCTGTGTTGTCAACGCTGGTGAATACGAATTCTGTCTTCGGCAGTGCTTCGGTTTTTTTTGGTTTTCCCGAGGGTTCAGAGGTTGAACTGATGCGATATTAGTCTCTTCGTTTTGAGTCTGGCTTTTGGTTTACACTTGGCCTTTCCCCTTCAATCTTCCAACATATCCCCTTCTTCTCACTCTAGTGGCATCGGTCACTGAATCTTCAATTGTTCCTTTTATGTTCTTCCACGTATAGTGCAGCGCTCATGATTCCTATCCTTCTCCGTAATTTAAAGGAGATATTCGGGTCTCCAATTTCTTCCTGGGTTATTCCTGTAACCTAATTTCGAAATTTAGGTAGGGTCAAGTAATCGAGTGACACGTTATTGGTTCTTAAGATGGGTTCATACAGCTCTAGTAGTCCCTTTGTTGATATTTCCCATTTCTGGGCTCTGGCTACTTCGTAGTTTGCGCCGTCTAATCTCAATATGAGTTCCTTGATTCTTCCTTGATATGATATCAGGCTTTCAGTATTGTGCATTTTAATATTAAGAATCTGGAGGTACACTTCGCGCAAGGTGCGAGTATTTGTGGATCTTCACTGTGTTAGTAGTGCCCTCCACAGGCTTCTCACGTATCCGCTTCTTGTCATCTCTGCCAACAACCTTGTTGTCTGTGGTGATAGGCATCTGATGAAATATCTCCTCGCGAGTATTTGACTGTCCTCTTCATCGTCATCCTCTTTGGATGTTTCAGCAAGATCGTCCTCTTAAGTATCAGTAAACTTTTTCACAGTTTCAAATGTCTTTGTTTTCTTCGCGATGAGATGACCCGCTAGTTTTTTAGACCAACTGTCATAGGGGAAGTATTGGTGGAGTCCCTTCTCCACCAATTTTTTGTAGAAATTAAAGATCCAAAGGTTGAAGTTTTGATCTTCAAACCTCTGTAGTCCACGCAGACATGAAGCGTTCTCTCGTTTAGTTGAATCTTCCTAATAAGTACGTCATCATCGAAACGATTCAGAGTGCGCAGTTTTAATGTATCATTTCAAATTTTGGAAAAACCTTCTTCACCAGAGCGGTTTATATTTGATATCACTCAAGTGACAGCTGTATGTTCTACTAATTCTCAAATTTTATATCTACAAAAACTTTCCTTATTGACACGGACAAAACAAATTTTGAATCAATCTACCCGTAATGAAATGGCTGCCTTGTGAGTACCTGCGACTATTACGATCGAAAATAATAAACACAAAGCTCCTCCAACAATGACTTCGTTATCAACGTGGAGGGCTTTCTTGCGGAACCTTGATGCTGATGTCAGTCATCATTATGCTTGTGCTATTGGACACTCTGATAAAAATAACTCATGTAGTTATAAAGACAGTTGGTCTGTCACAAATTTGAGCAGCGTCGTCATATTGTGTTCCCCTTGTCAAGTTAATTGCTTGACCAATGCATTCACACAATTACTCCAAGAAGTACATGAAAACAATGAGGAAGAAACTCCTAATCTAGTCTCACCCACTGATGTTAGAGATAGTTTCGTAGATTAGTTTGACGATAAAGATTCTGTATCGTCATATATCAAAAGGAATGAAAAATTATCTGCGCATCAGTCATTAATGAATCATAATGATGGAATGTACATATCTGAAATAGCTTTGCATTGATAAATTCATGCTTTGTCAGTAAAACTGTTCACTGAGGATCTTAGAGGATGTGTAACATCAAGAGTACCATCCGTTGAATTAGGCCCAGTCTTACTGTCTCTAAAAACAGTGCATGAATTCTTACCCTCAAACTTTCGACAAAGTGGCAGTATAATTCGTTCAGTCACGACTTGGCGTGCGACATTCTCTGTATTTAGGCCTGAGGATGGATGTGTGGACACTATGGAAGACAGACAAATTGTGTTGGAGACAGAACAAAGTTGGATTGGTTTATATGGCTCGTATAGTAGGTTATTGCAACATGAAGATACAAATATGGGACCCTCGGTGAAAGGGTTTGTAAGGACGGAAATTGGACGTGTTGAAAGTTCTCACGAAGTAGAGTTGAAAACAACACGTGTTATTCTGTCATCTACATTACATGCTGCTATCGTCGATTTTATCAACCGTTTCACAGTCTATTCTTCTTCAAATTCTAACTCACAGCAACGTGTATCATCCCCAGGAGTTGAAGGACAGTCGAAAATCGATGCAGGGCTGAGTGCTTGTACTCAGCAACGTCCAAGCTTTTTATTTTTCTTGTTCATCCGGTCTTTTTTCTTTTCAGTGTAGATTATGATTTCGTAGAAGACCTTTTCCAGGTACGCGCTGAGTCAATAAAGGGGTCACTAGTTTTTTCTAGAGATGGTCAACTATTTCCTGGTCTGTTATAAGAATTCGGCGTGGTCATCATTTATCTTGCTGTGGATGGCAGATGCTGATGATTAGAATGAAAGGAGTAGTTCTGACCCTTTATCTCCTGAGCCTCCCTTCACACTGGATAGCGTTGACCTTTTTTTGATATCACTGTCGGGTAATAATCTGACCAATTGTCTTGGCGATAAAAATTAAGAAATAATAGAAACAAAATATAACTTGGTTTACCAACTTGCCCATTATGATATAGGTGGTGAATGTTGTTTAAACGAAAAATATGTGAGAGGTGGATGCAGCTTCCGATGTTGATGGATTTGTCTGAGGAGATGAAGAAACAGGAGATTTTCGCTCGAAAAATGTGAATGGGACAGTTGAATATGGCTGTGACCATTGAATAACAATCATTGTTGAGGTAGAATCAGCTAATGTGGAACTAGTTGTGTCATTAGTGCTGTTAGGATTAGGATTATTAAAAGTTGAAGGATTAAATTGGGATTGTTTGTAAGTTGTGTGGTAATCATTCATGTGCCGTTATGACTTATCGTGTATATATTCATTGTATCTTGTATGCTGTTCATCTTCAGGGTAGACAACAGGTGATTCATTCTACGGGTGAAGAAACAAGAGGAAGGCGATGAGCAAAAACAGTTTTCGTACTTTGTTTAGGTGTTGGGGAATGATGTTGAATGAACGGAGGAGCAGGTTTTCAGGTACTGAAAAAAAAGAAAAATCTATATGTTGCGATTCGGGGAAGATCCTGTGCAGATTTAGAGCACTAATAGGGTGACTCCGCGTTTATGGGTGTTTACAGGATTTCAAATGTTAAAATGTTCAATTGATTAAAATTTTATGTCACCCTCAAACTGGTCAAAATATGCACACATTCACCCACCCGAATCGCAACCGTTGCGGTTCAGAAGGGTGACCGCGTAAAACAAAATGTGACATGGTTTTTTCAACTACTCTACCACTATCATATGCGCTATCGTAATAGTACAGTTTTACGTCTTTTATAAACCATCTCATAAATGTCTTTCAGATTGTGCATCCACATAGTGGTGCCAATAAATCCTTTTAAATTGCTTCACTCTTTCGACTACTCTGTTTTGGGTTTCATCAGTCATGACGATGAAGCCAATTGTCGAAAGTTTTGAAAAATTACCAAACGAGGAATTCATCTCGAATTTAATTAGGCAATCACCACCCCTTTGTAATTTAACGGTTTAAAATAGTAACAGGTATTATGAACTAGTCAGTATCCAACAACAGCAACGGAATCTACCACAAACTGTACATGCAGCTGTACCGTCAAATTCTACTTCTCGCAAGGAAGTTAGTAGAAGTAGCGGAATCAGTATTAATAATGATGGGAGACCATTTCCAACGGCATCAAGGACTACAAATAAGCGATTGAAAATGGGTACCAGCAACATGCGTGTCGGTGCTGATAATAGAAGCAATACAAATGACAGCAATGGAATTTTATTTTATCGCAGAACTGGTTGGAATAGTCTAGGAGGTAGTGGAAATACTGGTGTACGTAATAATGTTATGTTTCACCTGATACATCACCTCATACTCCTTCTCCTACTACACCTCCGCCGCCGCAGTCACAGCCTCCATCTTTTTTTATACTCTCAACATCGTCTCAACCTCAGATACGTTCACCTTCACCACTACTGGTAGAACTACTCCATTACCTCCATTATCTCCGCATAAACCACCACCGTTACCACCGACGGTAATCACGCAACCAATTCCAGAAATACTGCCGCAAGCTCTACTACCACTTTCATTCTTGATTTAAAAAATTGGACCACCACTGCTACTGCCACCGAGCAGAGCGGCTTCAGCAGCATCCAGACTTTGAGGTGACGACGACGACGATGATGATGATGATTTGTGGTGAACAATGTCATTAGGATTAAAAATGATCGAAAACCAGTTCCAGCGAACGTATAATAAATAAATAAATTTCATCGAGATTTGCCCATGAATTTCTTGTATGTAAAACAACGCTTTATTACAGATTTACACGCTGAGGGAAAATTTCTGGCTTGCAAATCAGTAAAAGTTCATAGCAATGGGCTTCAATAAAATTGAAACAAAATTACAAATTTTTTTTTGCAAATCAAAATACATTATTTATTGCACATGTTTGAACCATATATCGTATATATGAGAAAATAGTACCCTATAGTGCACATTTCCATCAACCAGCCACAACTATAACCGATCAACCTGTAACGATGATCCCAAAACGATGACAGTTTACTCATTCTGGACATTCAACAGTGACTCGTACATGTTCGATCCTATCGCGATGAACTTATTGCATGCGTCAACATTTGAACACAGGTAATTATTCATTAATTATTAATTAATTCAAACATTTTAGTATAAATCCATCCATAATTGTTAACCTTCCTTACCTTCACTTGTTCTTCTGATTTTCTTTTACAGGATACTTCTCTTCTTTAACTACCCTGGTTCAGGTAAATATGTATGATTCCATTCCTATTCCTTTATGGTTTCATACTCTAATTCTCATTACATGATCTTTTCTATTCAATTTACTAACTTTTCTTATATTATTTATATTTATTGATGTCATTTTTACATGTCTGTATATCCATATGGTGTATTTCTTCAGAGAAAACGGATGGATATGAGCTTGAAAAATTTCGTTGTATATATCTCGTATAACAAGATATATAAATATATACTTATTGGATGCGTTTCTTGGTCGTTTCTTGTGGTGGTTCTCATTCTTCTTACTGCATAGTTTCTACTTTCTTTCACTTTTCCTTGTTCCATACAACTTGTCATAGCTCCATCTCTATCACGTTTTTTGTTATTACAATTTCTATGTTATTTTGCTTTTCTCATATTTTTATCAAATTGTCCGATTTGATATCGCATGATATCACAAATAATAAAAATAAAAATATCGTGTATACTATAATTGGTATACATGTATTGCTATTACTCTATATGTTATTCCCAAATGCCATCATATCATTCATAGATATAACAGATATATACATCATAAATCGCAATAAACATCCACTTTCACATTCATAAAATGAATGTAGAATGGATGAACAATTGACGATTGCATACGGCATATGAATGCATTAATGTAGTGTGCATACAATCGAACATTGAGCACATGAATGTAGAATTCAATGTGCCTTACATTACAAACAACATTTTCCGCAGTATTATATGAATAATTCATTCAACGTCTCATACAAAATGTATAGTTACGAGCCTAGATTACATAGACAAAAATGTTCTGTGTATGAAAGAAATTTTCAATGATACATTGGTTTAATTTTTCAAGCAAGAAATGCTGGCCGAGGCTATTTCTTCCATTTATTCTCCGCCGTCCAGAATTAATTTTCCATGCTTCATACATTAAAACATACAGTACTTCTAATCCATAGTTAATGCCCCATATATTTTATCTTTAAATTGTGTAGATGCTTTCTTCAGTTGCCATCCGTAACCATGCAAAGACTGTGGTTTTCTGTATAAAACCTGCCCGGACCGCAAAATTGGCATGGCCTAGTAGGTGTTACATCAACCCCAAAACTACACCTCTTGAATATAGGCATTCAATTCCAGAAACAAAGAAGGAGGTGCTTTCAAAGACGGTATGGAACTTTTAGAATAACTGACAATATCGTGGGTGAATTAGAGGTGAAGTTTTGGGAGTAAACTATTGAAAGGTAATGGAGGTATTGATAATTACCAGAAATGTTATGAGTAAACGTGCAGATAAATTTTATTATCAATTCTACCACTGCATTTTATACTTAAAAATGCTCTTCGTTACTTGAAACCTTTCTCAATTCACCCAACATTGCTTTGTGACCATGTATATCGCACAATGAACAATTATATGTTCTTTTTGTTTGATAAACTATTTCCCTTCTCAAACCAGGATCCTTGGGTATGTGAATACTCTGATTCGATGTCAATAAACTTGAATCTTCGGTTAGTTCATTATCAATTTGACGCCGATACGGGAGATAGAATTCAATGCCATAATATTGTTAATTCCAAGTCCTCGTATGATTAATATTTTCAATGTACATGTGTATATTAACAGATCCACGCTTTATCGCAATTACAGCAGTTCCATGCAAACAGGAAAACGAGACGATATAGAAAACGGTAAAAGTCGAAATGAGATAAGGAAAAGCATGAGCAAAATTGTATGCGATATTTCCTACCAATTTGCCCAATTTCCCATGAATATGGTATCAAAACTTTTCCTTTCTCATGTTCTATCCACCTCCAAGTCGCTTTTTGAATGTTTTTGCCCCATTTTTGTCAATTTCTCAACATTCTTTATACCGATCGACGAATGGACCAAATTAATGTTGATCACATTCTTCAAATCAATACTTTTCATTCCAGGGCAGGTTCTTTTTCTGATACAATAAAATGGTCGAGCGTTGTCTTGAAAGTCTGTAAATTATAGTTACCCGCTTTTACATTAGTACGAGGTTTCTTTGTTAAATCATAGGAATTAAAGTAAGATCTCATCAGTTTTAACTTGCATGTGTCATTTCTGCAAATAGAAGTGCACTATGGGCTCAATTTTTTTAATGAAAGCCCAAACAGTTGACAGTCCAATGCCTTCATCACGAACGTCATGTCCTATCATATAGGATCAGAGATTGAGAAGATGATGTCGTATTTGAACTTATTTTTGAATATAATCTGAATCGAATAAGCTAATGATACTCTTCTTAATGTAATTCAAAAACGTTCAAGACCTCAATTAGTTTAAATTTGATAAAAATGTCAAATTTTTTGAGTTGTGACAGATTTGTTTATGATAAATCTGTGACAAGTTGTGAGTTGTGACAGATTTATCAAGTTTCAACGAATTGATTTTTTTAACGTGTTTCAATGACATTGAAAAGGTTATTATGAGTGGATTGTGTCACACAACTATGGATGGAACGAAGAAAGACAAATCTTTTAATTTTATATACTCAAATAACAGTGTGAATTGAATGCTGGAATGAGATTAGGATCTTTTGAGACATATTCTGGAACGCAACGAAATAAAATGCTTATGGTACACTTGACAAAGTTCTAATTTTCTCAAGCTAGATGTATTCACTATATGCGACGTGCTTGTATCAGTCAACCCATTTCATCAGCTAACAGTACCCTAGAATACGGCACTTCTATGATGCTCATCACATCATGAGTGAACATGACACACAAAGGACTGTTTTTACTTGCAGAATAAGGAAAGTCGGAAAATATGGGGTTGAACGAAGAATACAGCAGTTCACAATTAGACAGGAAGCTGGAAAGGCAAATAAAGAGCAATAGGAATTTATATTCGGAGTTACGATGATTTTCGTTGTTCGTTAATTCTAGAATGAGATGAGATTTTCGTTTCAGTAAGAGGCTAAGTAATCAAAAAATTCAAACAAAATCAGTGCATGCCGATAAGTGGCATGTAAAATTACTATAGTAATATTCAAAAAGTTATGGACATGAAAATAGGTATCATGTCTATATATACAATGAAAAAAGAACAGAACCTCACGTTCCTGTATGATAAAAGAAAACATATCTTATAAGCTCTAAATTCGCCAGGTGACATCATCTGACGATCACCACGAGATTGATCATCTCGTTTTTTGGAATTTCCACGACCACTACCATGATGTGGTTGTCTTTTTAGACAGGTAGAAATTTTGACAGTATTTGCAGAAAACATCTAATTGTTGCTAGACTGATTTAAACTTTCGACCGTCTTGGTGTTGCACTATCTAAGTACATATGCGACTTCTTCATAGGAAATGTTTTTGAAGATTATGTCATTTGTGCTGTCTTTCTTGATTGTAGTACTAAATATGCAGATGATAATATTGGTAGTCGGTGAGCGTCATCAATTCCCAAACCGGACAGTAGCGTCATTGCTATTATACTTTAATTGCGTTGAAGTGTTTTTCCATGTGTATGGTACTTTACAACTTGTGCTTGGAATCTGGATTCGTAGTTGATGTAAGATGAGTTCTGTTTGCGTTTTATATATAGAAGGGAGTCGAATTCATAGAATACAGAGATTTTCATGCTGAGCGAATCTCGAACGTGTATTGATGCGACAATTGCGGCTACACCATTATCAGATGCAATGATTTCATCGGAAATCCCAGATCATTTGTCGTAGGCTCGTCCCAATAGTTGAGAATTAAGGCAAGTGCCTCTCAAGTCAGCTGGAATTTTGTTCTAATTGGCAGCCTCTAGTTTATCGTAGAACTGTTCCCAGAGCTTGAAAGATCAGGAATATCCTTCTTGGTCACTATTGCCGTCAGGTCAGGGAGTATTGCGTAAATCTCATCCAAACCGGAGACGAGACGATTGGTTGCTGTTTGATCCTGAACCCACAACTGTGTGAAAACCGGAAAACAGCAAGTTGGTCTCAGATACTGTAGAGATAACCCGATTGATGAATATTAGAGTGGAAACGAGATGGAGTATACTAATAGCGTAAGACCAAAAGTTGCTTATTCGTAAATCGATGATGAAAATTATATGCGGTAAAAGTGAAAGCGAGACGACTATATATCTACGAGATAGTGTAATGCTGATTACATGGAACACCTAAACAGTATTGCACCCCATCAAACAATACAAATTGAAATGCTTCATGATTGGTCATACATATAGTGCACAAGGATGGAAATATTACAATGCAGAAGTAATCAAACAAAATTACTTTTCCGTTGCGAAGATATTGTGAAAGTACTGATAGGTAGATCACGTGCAACCTCAACAAGGTGATATGCACTAGATAGGGAAAACAATGAGTGTCCAAGAGATAAACAAGAAATAAGTAAGAGGCAATCAGAAAGCATAAATAAATACTGAACCAATAACGAATCATAAAAATATATCGATAATTTTTCATAGAGTGACCATCGAGAAAATGCAACTCGTGACTATGAGAATTACAGTGAAACTTAAATCATAATATTGGTGTGTGTTCTTTATTCTGGTAAACAAAAAGGATGCAAATTTTCATTGTACTTGTACCAACTTTTCTCAGCAAAGTTGGCACGCGAATGATCATTTTACAAATTAGTCCATTGACAGCTACTTTGGTTGCACTATTCCACAGAGCAACTGATTAAAGATGGTTATACTAACGTCCGTTGCCTATTTATATGTCGTTGACTATAGCTCACTTGCACTCGATATTACAATTAGGATGTTGACTAATATATGTTGACAATTTCACTTGATATGGAGTTTCATACGGACTGCGAGATAGTGTCGCGTATGCATAAACTCCATTCGAGCAAGAGACTACAAGTACCATTCCAATTTACATCGTACAGTGAATCGAGCAGCTGAAAACTAAGGTGTTTTATATCATGATTACTACTGTAGACGTCTGTTAAACACGTCACTTTTGTAATATTTCCACACTCTGTCTCTCTTTTTCATAAGTAATGTGGTCATCAGCACATTCATTATGAATTTTTGGGGAGTTGTATACTTCATGTGTAGGCATAAAAATCCATGTGTCAGACGCAGTATAAATCTTTCAAATCCCATTTGTCCTGGAGTTATCACTTTCTATGTGTCATTTTCCTGTTGCTATCTTCTGGACCTTGTATCTCAGAGTTCCTGTTGTCATGAATTCTAACAATGCTTCACCGGGATCAAACTTGGTGAGGGAGTCTGCCAGGTTGTATTCACGTCCAATTAATCCTATTTCAGTGACTTCAGTGACGTCTCCCGGGCTATATGCTTGACGAGCAGCAATGATGTCGATCATCAAGTGTTTTTCAGTCGTAGTGGAGGACTTAATATTAACATCGAACAGAAATGAGTAATCTGTGAATGTGCGAAGAGCCAATTTAATGTCCATTATACGTTCCAAGTCGAATCGTAGTAAGATGTTAACGATTGAACCACTCATCTTGACTTCCTGCTACTTAAATCCAGACTGTTTGCACGTCCAGAATCATCCTGTAGAAACAACATGAAGCAAAATTGCGATGAAATATCTTCCCTATTCCCACAAAATCCATCTGTGAATACCACCAGTCACACAGAATTCATATTCAGTTGCGGGAACCTCGATTCCAAGCGAGGATTACACAGAAAATGCCGAACGATGCGGTTTATCTCCTTTATGTGAAATTTGTCAAACTTTTCTTCCGTTACTTGAGACAGAATGTTTACCCCCCTACCTCACCCAGTCGGCAATTTGACACCCATGCAAGCTGATAATGAAGAGAACGAAATATGTCAAATGATGCTTGAGGCGGCAGGTTGTTGCATTTTTTGATATACTGCAATTGATGAACGTTGAAAGTACTGTTGATTTTTCCGACCCCCGTTCCTGTAAACGTAAATGGCGCTACCTTTCTGGATTTTGATTCAAAGGTATGCTCTTTCCTCTTGCTAAATTCCTTGATTCCCATATTACCTGCTCCGATGGATTCGTCAACATACAAACCCAAAATTCCTTCTACCACTCCGTTCGTGTTTATCTTAATGAAAAGTGACAGATGCACCACAGTCGATTACATCCCTAAATCGTTGCTCCTTGATTCAGTGACACGGGCACTGAAATCCTCTGACCAATAATCCCCGGCATCCGGGAGGCCATAAAGAGGCTTGCGTAATTTCAACACTTCTCCACAGTGGAGGCCAAGCATGGGTTGTGGTTTTACATATACATCGCGAGCCAAGTTTTGTCTCTGAATGTATGCCTGAGCTACCCCTGCGTCCAAATATCAAAACCGATAATCCCAGATACTGTTATAAGTACGCGCACGGACCGATGACTTAGAGTAGGGTAGTTGCGAATCAAATTCCCCTTCTCCTTTTCTCGGTGTCCCTGAACGTCGTACCTTGGCTTCATTTTTTCACTGCTGTTTCCCACGGTCTTGATATCCATAACAAACTGGCCACCCAGTATATTTGCATTTGGAAGGAGAGATTGACAGATTATTATCTGAAAACAGGGACGGGTCATCAACCGTGCGATTTCATGCTTCATTGCATTTTCGCCGGATGGTGAGCTAAATCTACGATCGAAGTTATTGTGCATTTCGGTGAGATAATTGTTAAGAGATTCCAATCTTTGCTGATTAACTAGGGGTCTGCTCAATTCTTTACCTTCTCTTTTGGAAACAGATAGAAGTACTGCAGTAATATTAATCGGCTTCACCCCGTTACCATCTGAAATAAACAATAATTCCTTTTCCAAACTTTCTATCAGAAAATTTCCTTCCCAGCGACTAGTTTCCTACAGGTTAACTCGTACTGAATCACCAACTTCAAACCTGAACTTGGTTGTGGGAGGTAGCTTCGAGTACAGGGCTCGGCGTATACGAATATCCGCATGTATCGCAGCTATATCGCGCTGGGCATTTACCAAATCTTCCATTTACTCATTGTGATCATGGAGTTCTGGACTTAATTCTGGTACTGTAGTGGAATCCCGTATACGATAATCGAAGGCAAGAGGCGGATGGTCCACATGTGTAGTTAATTTCCTTAATTGACAAGCGCAGAGCGAATTCATCATTAACTGATGAATGTTCAGCTTTGATCTTAAGAAAAATCTGGGGTAGAGGATGATGATATGTTCCATACTTTTAATTTAGTTGTGACTCTCCACTCCGCTAAACTGAAGTTAAATGCCTTGAATGTCTGCAGAGGAGTGGAAGTTGTCGGCTAAAAAGGATCGTTCTTGATCAAGCTTAACCTGTTTGGGGTAATCAGTGCACAGGGTAGCCCAGCACGTTAAGAGGTCGTCTGAAAGGATATTTGCTGATTTATCAGTTATGAGAACAGCATTTTGGCGTATGCATACAAACGACATGTAGCACTGCCTTCCGTTTAACCACATTAAGTCGACTGACAAGTCATGATTAAAAATGATGTTATCTGGCAGTGATGAAGCTCGAAAACTAAATGGAGGTGAATTAAACTCATTGAAAATGTCGCAAGCTTCTACTATCTGATCCAAAGATTCCTTGGTAGATTGAGATATTCCTAGATCAGCTCATTTTAAGGTCTGGAAGAGACTTTGAGTTGGGTGATGAACAAATTGTGCATGTAGCTTCTCCAGATTTTTCTTCGTAAAGAAGATTGATCTGGGAGATATAACAATAAACAAATAATGGTTGATAAAAGTAAATGGTACTTTCCATTTTTGTGTAACCGTTCTGAGCACTTTTGTGTCGTAGTCCAATATTAAATGATGCTGTCTCATCATATCCAGTCCTACAATCAACGGGATGTCAATTTCAACCAGTGACAATGGAGCTTGTAGAAACGAATAATTGGGCCGGGGTATCCTTGCTCCGAAAACACCACAGATTTTATGAACGGTTTCACTGAATGCGAACGATGCGTGTTCATGGTCTATTGAAACGGTGATTTCATATTTGTCGTGGTATAGTTTTATCTGCTTCAGACCCACAGTGGAAACAGCAGCACCATAGTCAGCGTAAAATCTCAATAATTTATCAGTTGACTCCGAGATGGTGAAGATTTTTGAAGTACTGTTAAATATGCAGGGTTCTTTGGCGGTAGTACACTGCGCTGATGATGATAAGAGTTTTTTGGAACATTCTATCATCCGACTTTCTTCGCTTTTATTTTCGTCATTAGCATTGACGGGTGACGTGAAGAAGTCATTTCTGTCTATCTAACGCGACAGTTGCAGGTTGAATTTGAACTTCTTGCACCAATGATACAGGCTGAGTCTCCTTTACTTCATATATATTTGAAGTTTGCGGGATTGGTGATTTCTCTTCAGTGAAAGTTGCTTTTTCTGTCATGTAGATTGCGTAGATTAACCCTTTCGTAAGTCCATATTCTAGTAGATCAACAAAATAAACTTTGGACACTCCATTGCAAAATTCAAACTGCTTCGACATGACTTCAGATTTCCTTCTTATCTTGGAATCATCCCTTTGAAGTGTCATTGGTGATGATATTAGCCGGGTTGATCGAAATTGAAGAAAAGATGGTCTCGTATACCAGTCTGAGATTTATAATCCTGATAACCTCTACTGTTTTACCTCTATAGTTGTATCTTATACCGTTACCAAATCTCTCGTGATTGCTCTAAATTCCATGCGAACTACTACGTTTTTCGTACCTTTGCTGGCCTGCAAAATGAATTGATCTGTGATATCTACTGCCTTCATTTGACCCGGTTTCCTATTCGGTATCTGAGTTAGAGAATTGAATATTTTAATTAACCTCGTGTACACCACTCGGGCCAGATAATGATGGACTTGATTGGATGGACTTAGTTGATCCAAATAATCTTATGGATTTGTGCATTTTTCTGCTGAGCATTATGAAATCGTACGGTTCTTCGAGACTTTCTTGAGCAAACAAAGACCAGTTGTAGGTGCCGACTGCTTTTATCAAATATTTTCATTTCATCATTTCATCATTATCCCTGATTGCAGCTACCGGTATATGGTCCCGAATCTTCCTAATTAGGCTTTGAAC
>JAULBU010021989.1:0-18973 GCA_032358235.1 Odonthalia washingtoniensis
TTCCGGCATCATTTAATTCTAGATCCTCCTCTTCATGTGCTGTCCAAATCGCTCAAAGACTTTT
Source organism: Odonthalia washingtoniensis (assembly GCA_032358235.1). Classification (NCBI taxonomy): domain Eukaryota; phylum Rhodophyta; class Florideophyceae; order Ceramiales; family Rhodomelaceae; genus Odonthalia; species Odonthalia washingtoniensis. The sequence goes on from JAULBU010021989.1 coordinate 65, forward strand.
CGGACACCCTGTATATTGGCTGAAATCTGCGAGAGTCGTGGAAGTTGGAGTTGTAGGGTCTTCAGTACGAGCCTTCTTTTGCAAGGGACCTCCTAAAATGTCCTTCTGTTGCTCCCGACCTATTTTTCCACGCAAATGATGATACAGATGAAGTGCCTCAACCATTCGGTGTCCTGTTCTCTGGGTCAACGATGAGTCAGCGTGCCCTTCTTTAAAAAGTGAAGTGACTAAGGATCCCCTTAAACCATGCGTGTCAACCTATCCCTTCTCACCATCACCAGATATTGGTTCATTTAGACTTGCATTTTTAACCAAGGTGCGAAAATGATTCTTACCTATAGGCTGATTTTTGAGGAAGCGGTTCTTATCTGTACAATCAGGATGGCTAACACCTAAGTAAAACCTCGGTGAATCTGTGCCAACTTTCATGCGCAAATCCATGTACAGTTCTATGTCTTTGTATAAATCAATCTGAGGCGCAGATCTTGAGGGCTCATTAAACACCACAACTTCGTAGGGCTTTTCACCTAAAGAATTCCAGCCACCTCTATGCGTTTTTGAAGTTCCAGTTAAGGAACTGACCGTGCCTATAATTTTCCAAACATAAACGATTTACATTGTGTCAATTACAATATCGTACTCTGAAATCTAAACGACACAAATGGCTACGCAAACCATGCCTAGCACCTCTCAGATACCGACCCACACACCTACCATACCAGAACTGGATCCAGACAACATTGTCCCCTGGATAATGGCAATCAGTGTAAAGCCAACACTCTACAAATTACTGCTCAGATAGAGGATATACACTATACTTTTGACCCTATTCATCCCCGCGCAGTAAGCGCACTGACCAGCGTCATAATTTCATCATTGCCTAATTCTGTGGAATCTGTCCTCCTCACTAGAGGTACTCAACGTAATCAATGCTTAATTATCTAACATGTCCAGCGCAAACTGGAACGTCTCACGGTTGTGGATCACGACACCCTTGACATATAATCCACCAACACTATTATTGAACATTATGGTTCTGCCCAGGACTATGTTGGTGCCCACCTTTAGATTTGTGGGAACATGTACGTCGCTCGCTACCCTGGCATTGATAATGAGCAGATCACTTTTAAATACATTATCAAAGGACTTTGTAATGATACCACTTATTAGGTATGTGTGGGATCCAGAAAGGGATGACGGGTGTGTAGTACACACCGGTAATCCCTTTCTGGATCCTATACATGCCTAAGCCTATACAAGAGCTTCTTACTACTATAGAACACCTTGAACAACTTGTTCAAGATATTGTAGCGTTTTGAAAATGCTAAATACACCGCTGATCTAACTAAATCCTTCCTCCACGATCAAGACCCCCAACTCGTTCGAAATACCCTCCTTAGAACACAGACACATGCTTCCCCACTAAATTCTGTCACTTTCACGAAGCCAAATTTGGACGCCCCTACAACCACTCGGATTACGAATGTAGTGATCCATCCAATCCACTCAGCCCAAATTATATCCGTTCAGACATTCAACCAAACCCGGTGCCAACTCCACCAGTACCTAAACAGCTAAATATTCGTCGCTTCAAGCCTCATGCTAATATCCCTCCTGGGTCTGCTGCAGCTAACGCTAGAGCAGCAATAATAATCCACCACCTTTACCGCCAGCAGGAGCTGACACCAACTTCTCTGCTGTCTAAAGTTCAGATGAGGAAGATAAATATGCAGGTACGTCCATCCTCGATAGTACCGCACATCCCACACACACACAAATCCTACTATGTCACCTTTAGCTCACCGTTGTCATTTACTAACTGCCACCAAATCTCCGAATTTAATCACAGACTTCGGACTTTTTCACACACCGACAACCAATGATTTTTTCACTACAAAGGTCATTACGACCCCTAAACTTCTTCAACGTTATTGTCTGTACATGACCTCACTCGCCGTCAAAAACCGCTTCTTTTCACACACAAACATGATTATATTCTTAACGTCCACATCATTCAAAATATACCAATGCCTGACCTAATTTCACAATGTAAATTAAACTGATATAGGTTATTAACATCCTGTTCCAAACAACACTCCAGTAATCCCACATTGTATGAAAATCTTTCACGATACTTACCAAATTCCGCCGAATTCTCCCATGTATTCTCAGAATCCAACATCTAATATTCCGACTGTCTCCGCCCTTCAAGGAAGCCACATCCCTAAACACACCAGACCAACACCACTGCAGATACAGATCAAATCATCATCATATATTCCACAAAACTTAATAAATTCAATGCCATTTTACATCCCATAGTTCGGCTACTCCTCTCGAAACCACAATGGAAGTCCACCAGTCCTTCAAACACACACTCCTCCCCCTCCTTCGCATCGTCATACAGTCAGGACTGTATCATGTTCTCCCCTACATCTCCATAATACATGATTCCACGCTCACCTGTTCTGGGTGTGCACACGGCAAATCCTCTCAATCTCCTCACCAACCCTCCTCCAACACATAGTCACGCACTAGAAAATATCTTTCTAGCGATACCATTGGTCCAATCTCCCCCTTCCGACCGAAAGCACAAACATATCGTAACATCCATCGACATGGCCAGTCGATACATCATCGCCCAGCCAATTCATTCTAATTCTGAATTGGCTTGAATCATACCTCAGACTATGAATTTTATATCTAATGTCCACGGAAAATCCCCCTCCATATTTTCACAGCGACAACGCATTTGAATACGTGTCAAATGTTGTTTCTTCCTTTCTCACAAACAACGGCACCATTCAGACCACCATCACTCCACATCAACTCCAATCCAACTCTAAAGCTCAGAAAATCAATCGCACCCTTTCTAAATGCTGCACGGTCATCATTGTCCCACAGCTGACTGCCTAAAACGTCCTGGGATTTTGCATTGTTGGATGCTACTTTTAAGTATAATCATATTCCTCACTCTCGAACCAAATCGCCTCCAATATCACTTTGGTAACCCAACATGCCTTTCCCCACACTATTTTTTCCATTCGGCACTATTGGTAATATTGTGGACTCCAGTGCCAGTAAAAAACTTATGCCACGTTCACGTCCTGTACGAATTTTGTACAATAATACTCACTCGCAATACACTGTACTCTTTTTATACAATAAAAGAACGAATTATTTTCGTAACGTCGACTTCAAACCCTACCATCCATGTATCGATCCTGCTCAGGTTGCCGGTCCCGACTTTCGTTCTTATCATGTTCAAAGAACACCTCAAACCATATCGGCTGACACCCTCCGAAAAACAACAACCAAATGCACCGATATCCTGACGCCCAGCTCTGGTATGAACCACATGATACAGAGCTGAATAAGCTCGACACTAACAACGTCATCCAACGGCTACCTGCGACCCAAACTCCAAAAAATATAAACTCCCTCAAACACATCAACCTCACCATGACTTATAGATATAAGAGTTCTACTGATGGTACAATAACTAAGGAAGCAAGTTGTGCGATTCGTGGTGAAATGATGAAACCGCGAATCCACTAAATCCTGATCAGATTAGTGCATATGCTGTAGAAAAATACATCCTCACGATTTATCATTTCCCATGCTAGAAAACACAAACACCCGCTCTGTCATTTAGACATCTCATCCGCGTTTCCCCATGAGATGTACGATGCCGCCAATCACACAGTATATGTTAAGCAGCTCCGTCTAACTAGTGGTCAGTTCGCACACCCTGGCTGTGAATACGGCATTCTCCGCATGAACCTCTACTGTTCTAAGCCGGCTGGCAACATATATCTTACCGCCCTACAACTCCATCTCATCTGTGATTACTATATTCAAGCTCAAACTGACAATAGTGTATACTAAAAAAGGCCGTAATTGGCCTCATCATAATATCTGTCACAATTGAGGACTTCCTCGTGACCACCCCATTCCAACACGACATAGGTGCCTTTCACCAATACCTCAAGCGCAAATATACAATTAAAAATCTCGACCGACCAACCTCGTTCCATGGATGGTCTCTCAATTATTACCAAAACGGTGATATTACGTTATCGGAACCTCTATTGATTGCAAAAGTTGATAAAAAACTCAATCTAGAATCAGCAAATTCCAGAAAAACTCCAATGCCACACAAAATGCTTTTTGACGAAAACTCTATCGCCGATCTCCTTGGTGACAAAGCTAAAGAACTTTATATGAGTGCACTTGGATATTTCCGCTACCTCGCGGATGGCAAATGCTATTTAACATTTGCCACCTGCAAATTAGCAAGATACATTTCCAAACCCTCCACTACCCACATGCAATTGCTCAAATCGTGAGATATCTCCACGGTACACCCAACCACGGTATTAAATTTACCGGTTCTGATGATTTTCCCCGCCGCTGTTATTTAGACTCCGACTACGCCGAGTCCGATGGCCACCTCTCCACTTCTGCAGCTATATTTACAGCTTTTGGTACACCGATACACTGGACGTCCAGAAGACAGGCTATTGTAGAACTTAGCACCTGCGAGGCTGAATACGTCACAGCGAGCCAAATGCTACAAGATATCATCTGGATCCGCTGCCTGATTAATGAAATAAACGACCCGACCTTACCGCCTAATCCATTTTTTGTCAATAATAATGGCGTAATCGCGATCGCTAAACACACCGGAAAACCAGAAGAAGCAACCACATTGATGTTAAACATCATCACCTGTACCATCACATCCTGACTCGCACAATAGACCTACGACTCATTCCATCCGAAACCAAACTCGTTGACCCCCTAACCAAACCTCAACCCCCAGCGAGACACCAATTCCTCCTCAGCGCTATACTCGACCTCAAACTACTTACCACCCCCAACGCACATGACCTCGAGTATGGGGGAGTGTGGGACCTTCTCTCTTCTTTTTCTTGAGGTCCTATGACACAATCTACCTTGCTGTATATATTACTTTATTCTTTCTATTTTCCTTTTTCTTTCCTGAGGCCTTCTCTCATACACTAGATACACGTACCACTTACACTATCATGTTACACATTACGCGTCATTTCTTTCAGCACTTCAATGCTATTAAAGTGTTCGACGAAAGAAATAATCTGTATCGATTATCTTTATCGATTATCTTTTTTTGAAAACTACAGTAGTGAGAGAAGATCGACGAAATTCTTCGATCTTCTCTCACTACAGATAACAATACATTTGGTATTATTATTACTATTAGCAATAATGACGCAGTTTGGTTGGCTATTCTTGAGAAAAGAACAGATCCATGAGGACATTAGAGGAAAATTGACCCAAAACGTACGCTATTTTCGGGAAATGTCAATGTTCAGTAGGGATTTTACAAATGTAGTAGGATGATAGAAATTTGAGTGCGTAAACAATAGGACATAATAATTCAAAATGACGAATAATTTTGAAATGTTCTAAATCAACATACTAAATCAAAGCGACGAATAATTATGAAATGCAGAATTATTAAATGAACTACACGATTTGTCGTTTTCCCGACATATCCTACTAAATTTGCACTTTTCCCATAAATATACCTACTATCTGCGAAAGTCCCTCATTGTTATTGCTATTATTATGAGAAATGTTGAGATCAGTTGGGCGTCAAGCGGTTAATCTTTTGAAGTGGAACCCCGGTCAAAAAATACTTTTCTATATGGTGTACCGACTATAATATGTTATGGATCAAGTTAGGCGATAACTTAGAACTAAGAGAAACGATAGGGAGACCAATTATACATAGTAAGGCGACATTTTTACAGGGTGTGACGAAAATTGCGAACTCTGTCAATCACTGAGTTTACTTTTATGATCAGTGGGACGCATTTTATGAAACAGTTTATAGGGATGAATGAATCAAAACAATAATTATGAATGGCAATGGGATACATCCGTTTATTAGGAGAGCGTTGTATGCATTTGTCTATGTATCACTTAGTTCTTCAAAGAGCTGCTGAGGGTCACAGTTTGCCGCATCATGGTTTTCTGAACCACAAAAAGAACAGTTGTATCATCTTTTTTACGGAAGGTCTTTGTTCATACTAACCTTTTACAAGTTTACCCATATTCTTAATTGGTCTTCCATGTGGTGCAGGCAATGCCCGAGGGACTTGTAGACCGTTTCCATGTGCCACTAATTTCCCGGCGTTATAAATCACATAGTCTATTTCACTTTGATCTGATTATCGAATGAGATGTTGTCATATTGATTACGTCAGGAAATATGAAAAGGGGTGTTTCGATACAAAGTGGTGAATATTTGACGACCCGTATGTTTGATGAAATTTGCAAATGACTGTGTGTCCGATTTTTATTCATGTCTCAATGAGAAGGACGAGGGTAATTATATAAAATAAAATAAAATAAAATTATTGTACTACGTCTCACAGTGGGGTTCCCACAATAAAGTGGTTCATGATAACTGTAAGTAAGTATTACATTACTTACATACTGTATACCGTATGTATAATTACATTGCTTGCACTGTATTAACTGTATTCAGCGCGCCTGCCGCGCTACAATCTGCGCGACGACAAGCCACACCCTGGTCTTCGACGTTACATGTCGTGCATTATCGCATTGTCGTGCATATTCGGTGAGCCGCCTCTGAGTCCCGGTTTCAGTCCGGCAGTCGCAAGCTCCCTTATCATGGCGCGCATTAAGCAGACCGCACTTCCTTTCAACGCCGTACCTCTCACATAAGACTGCTACTCCATGCAAACAGGGATACCCACTGCTACCCCAAGAAGATGAGCAAAATTTTGGAGAAGTATGAAGTTCTGAGTTCAATAGTACACTTATCAATTTTGATCCATCAGAGAAACTTCTCACAGTTGCCTCCATGAAAGAGGTTCCATCCAAAAAGTTTACAGATGTCCGATATACTCTGGAGCGAGTGATACGATGGAATCGTATCACGCGCTCCAGAGTATATCAGTGACCAATTTCGTAATCAACGATTGGTGGTACTGGATATTTGTGGGAATGACTATTTCGCTCGGAGCGTGTCCTTTTTTTAGTAGAAATACATTCTTTGGGAAAGGACAAAATTAGAGATCATCTTTCGAGGTTCAACGATTCAAATATGGTTACAAATCGAAGCAGTCACCTGAATCTCAGCGCTTTGAGATGATTTTATTGAGTCTTGCAGCCGATAAAATGATCTGTATAGTTCCGAAACATCAAATTTCTCAAGATACCCACGTTGCGTTCAACGCAAGTTGAACTAAACGTGATTATCCTGCGAAATTTGACGTAATCCAAGTTGGACAGTACTCCCGGAAAATTCAATCAACTCCCTGTAGCAATTAAATATGTACAGAAAGAACATATAGAAACATTGTACCAACATGTTGATTAAAAACGAGTCTAAAACGCTTATTGTGGTTTCATAACCGACGATTTCAAACTCTGTACCATAATATGGGATCCAACACCTTCACAATGGGCAGCATCAGCTTCAGCTGTCATTCTCCCAGTACAACAGACATTTTTGGTACAGAAGGGTCGAAAATATATCCGCCATATTATGGCGGATTTAGTTGATGGTAAGTACTAGTAGTACTTATCATCATCTGATATATCATCAACGTTTATTTCTGATCCAATAAACGTTGCGTCATTCGGTAGAGATTTCCTTCATTTGTTGAATGTGGATGTATCTTGCAGCTTTTATGCGTTGTTTTTTCATCTCTACCCCATCCATTTAAATTATTTCAACAATGTTCCCTACCGAATAAGATCACAGTACCCATCCAAAGCTTCCATGTCAATTGCTCTAGACGTTTTCATAGTTCTAAATACTTCCCTCTTAATAGTACGATAGTCTGAAAATGGATTTTGTCTCCGATATATTCCTTTTTCTATAATAAATTTTGATATTGCTTGGAATTGATGTTCGGAATACCGAATACGTCAGTCATGGTTATTCGGGTTACTTGTTCCACTTTATAAACAGTAGCACATCTGTTAGTACTAGAGATCAGATTAATTTCGGAAGATAAAGAGGGAACATCATGCTCATAGCATTCGTTCATATTCTCAGTGAACTTATTCAATTTTCATCTTCTAGACTTTTGCTGCCAGTTGAAAACCATCATTTCATTACAATAATTCGCTCTACATGTAATATTAACAGTTATATGTTGTGCAAAGGGAATTCCCATTTCGATTGGCCTCGGTGCTCATTATTCCTTTTTATCACGAAGCGTGTCCAATTGGACACTTTCCCGTTACGATTCACTACGTTGCTCTCGAGCGGGTGAGACAAGGAAATTTATCTCCATGCCACGAGTTATTTTTGACGATGAGATAATTCCTGTACAGGATACAGTAATTCACTGTTCGTCATGCCCTGTATGATCCACCTACCGCCAGCCGGCGGAGGGTAGGACAAACTTAAAGGGGGTTTCCCCACTTTGACCTTTCGATTTTAATAAAGACAAGCAACTTTGAGACCGAATCTACCCCCTAAACTTGCATTTCGTTCAATACAACGAATCCTTTTCGTCCACGATAGTCATTCTATCTCACTTGCGAGAATAGTTCAACAGGACCTTACACGTGCCACTTTTCGTCCTACTCACCTTACGTCTTGTCGTATCCACCTCCTTAAAAGCGTTACCAAGATCCAACTCTGACCTTCACACTTCATACCTCGCCAACAGCCTTCGTCCCAAGTAATACTCACCACCCAGCACATTCGCTCAGCGTCACCTGACAACTTCAACCCCTCCCATTTTGGTGGATTTCAAAGCCGATACACGCTACTGCGGCAAGAGAACCTAGAACACCCTTAGTGCCGTTCTTCTTCCTTCCCTTATTTGAGAAGTGCATTGCACTACATTATAGTAATCTCGCTAATATTAATTCCGTCTTTTATTGCCATATATGCAGTATGTGATTTTACTAGATGCTTAATTTCCTTCTTGAATCAAAATACATCCCTAATTTTGCATGGATAGGAAACTACCTCCTAGGTTTTCAACTCATACTTTTATGTCGCTGTGAATTTGATTCTACTCTAGCCCTCTCCATTTCTTTCTTCTTAGATTTATTTCTTTGCATCCTTCATTTCCATTTCGCAGATAAATTCAATACATTATCGTCTACATCTACGTCTACATCATTTCCTTCCCTACAAAATTCCTTGTATTCTCTAACTATATCATCGTTAACATCAACTTCTGTATGGAAACCTGTAATATAATTCACAGATGCGAACTGTTCATCCCATCGACCTAAATCTGATTCTTCTGAATAAGAATGATTATATGAACGAGTCTCGTCCAGTTTTTCATAATCACTCTATTGACTCTATTTCGTTCCGTTACAAGCAAGCATTTTCCTCCTTCTCGTGTCCTCGATAAGGAGGGAACTGTACGCTCGTTTATTTCTTCATCATTCATCCATTTCACGTTCCTTGCTGTCTTTTTCTTCCTCCCGCTGCTGTTTCTCCCTTTCCTGTCGCTCTATTTCTTCTCTTTCGCATTATTTCATCTCTCTTTCTTCATCAATGTTCAGATCCCTATATATTTCTTTCCCCGCCATTTCTCTTTTCTTCTCATAATCTTGGGCCATCTTTCGTCCTAGTGGGTGATAGATAATTACTTCCTCATCAGTGTGTTTTCGTGAAAAATAAATAAAATTCGGAGGAATACTTTGTTCATTACGATTCCCATTGCACAAATGAATAAACTGCATTTCTATTCTGGCATGTTCGTACACTCTTTCGATAATAGAAGCCGCCCTTCGCTTCTCTTCTCGTTTAGGCCGGTGTGTGATCGGGATGAATCAAAAAGACAATACGCCTGTGCGCCTTTGTAATGGATGAGAAACAAACTTTCCCGTGTGGGACGCAGAAAGTTTTTCCAACGTCGTTATTTTATCCTTAATAACAACAACATGGCGAAGTGCTTCTGAAAATGTTGATGGTAGTGCAGCTGGCATGACGATAAGATGGGTATACTAAAAAAATTGGGATTAGTCCGGCGACTTCGTTGGTTAGGTGGGCAACAAGGACGAGTAAGGGAGGGGACAAGAATGTGAGTTAGATTATGACGACATTTCAATCAGTACGGCGAACAAAATAGTATACTGTAATTATCGCCCAACTCGATCGATACATTCTGAAAGACGGTACTCCAAACAAGTTTCGGAACCGGAGGGAGTCCCAAATCGAAAGATTTTCCCCTTGCCACCCTACCATTTGCGAAAGCTTCCTATTATTATTATCAACATGACTTGTTATTTTTGAAACAGCCTGGTACTACTATGTACTGTGATTATCAGAAAAAGGCGCGAATCCCTAAATAAATAGCTCTTAAAATTCTTTAATTTAAATATGAGTAAGGTGAATACCAACATTAATATGGTTTTGTAATGCTAAGCTTCTTAATCTTACATTTTCACCTCTCAATTGTTTTTCTTGGGCTCGAAGAATAGCAGCACGTTGTTGAACATCTGCTAAATCTTTACGCAAACTTTCATTTCTTATTTTTCTTTTAATATTTGATCTTGCAGCTGCCAATCGATTACGTTGTCTTCTTACGTCTGCTTTAGCTATACGTTCTTCAAATGTATACGTCCTTCTTTTCTTCTTTTTATTACTTGTGTTTTTGACCATTTCTGCTCCTTCTTCTTCTTCAGATCCGGATTCATCCGAGCATATACTTGTATTATGCTCTGGTGGTGGAGTAGGAGGAAGCGGTGATGGTGTGCTTGATGAGGGTTGATTGCAAGATGCATTATCATTTGATGATGTATATATATATGTTTGTTGTTGTTGTAAAGGTATGGCAGTTGGTGGTTGGATGAATTGAAGTGGAGGAGATGGTGATGGTTTGTTGAATGTAGGATCTGTAGTTTTGTCGACACCGGATAGAAATTTATCCAGTAAATCATTTTGCAGTTGAAATGGTAATGGTAACTGGCCGAATGATTGACCAGGGCTAAGACTAACGATGTTTTCCAATAATAGGGGTGATGAAGGTAAATTCATCACATTTCCATTTCCATTTCCATTTCCATCCCCAATTTTATCATCTACACTTCCATCTGTTGATCCATTTATCATCAATCTCATACCACTATCAGTATCATCAACGCTTGGATTAGGACTATTAAATACATTGAAAGCATTAGATTGAATATTCATAATTTGAGGGGTAGATAAAGTGGAAGTAATTGAAGGTTGAGCAGTTGGTAATGGATTAATACTTAACATAGCTAATTTCTGCCTAACTGCAGCACTATTCATTGCTGAAATAGTATGTTGATCAGTACTACCTTTAATAATAGTTCTAGTTTGTAAAGCAGTAACTGAATATGGTATAACACCAACACCTGATGATTCGTTACTAGTAAACATTCTTAAGGTTGTACAACCATCATATCTACCTGTATATAATGACATATTTGAAACTTCATATCGAAAATCTAATGGATGAGCTGGTCTTTGAAATGGTAAAAAACATGAACATTCCATATGTAAATTATCATTATTAACGTTTTGTGACATACAAAGAGGACATTTACGACGCTCATAGGCTACCGATAATTCCCGTAATGATGGCAATATTAATATTGGATTTAATGTACCATATGTAGGTGACCTTAATGCTTTTTTTAATTTAGCTGTTTCAAATTTTGCAAATATTCTAGTTCTTTGCCTTGTTGATCTATGTACCATGCAATCTAATACTAAATGTTTTCCTTTAGGATCATCAGCAATTATTAACATTACACCTTTTGAATCATCACGAACAAATCTATTACATGCTGTTGTTAATAATGGATTAATAAGTTGTTGTGATAATTCTGATGGTTCTTCATCGTCATCCGGGCAGTTAATACATATAGAGGCACCACGTTCATTTCTATAATTATTATTATTCTTATCGACATTACAATTATTCTGTTCCAATGCATCTAAATCTAAATCAACAACATGCGATGGAACTTTTCTAGATGTACAAAAACCAACAGTTATCGGTCCAACACTGAAAGAAGGGATTGTAACAAATAACAAATCTTCATCTTCATCTTCATTTTCATTACCATTACCATCATCAACTACTTGTTTTTTCTTTTGATTATTAGAATCATATGAAATTATTCGTATACGTGCTGCTACAGCATGTTCATTCTGTACCGGTGAGGTTAACATTGATATATCTGCTACTACATCTTCAGTAAATACAAAATCAGTGACAAATGGAATTCGACATAATGAGAATAATTCGTCTAATACATGTGATACATCAGATGATATTGATGGTGGCATTGATGACATTTGTTGTGGTATTGTTGTTGAGGGTGGACTTGCTGAACTATTGGCCATACCATTCTCAAAATGGCTGGTGGTTGAAGAATACGACATTTTTGTTCACGCTTCGTTGTGACGTGGTGGGGGTTGAAAAGAGGAGCGGTTGGATGGATTATTGTTATTACTATTGAACAAATGTTGTCCTTCGTTATGCGACACTGTATGTAGTACAGCACTGTTAGAACAGGCATAATGATTTGGAACCGCCACCATTACCAATTCAGCATTGTCATTCTGAGTTTTAGTTTAATAATATTACACACGTGTACAAGCGAAAACAACTTAAGTTATTAAATATGAGATTTTAGCCGCTTTGAGGGCATTCCGTAATCTTGTATTCTCATCCCGCAGCATCATTTCCTTCACCCGCAATCTTACCGCTTTCTGAGTAAAATTTGCAAGATCTCTTCGCACACTTTCGTTTCGTAATTTCCGTTTCAAATTAGATCTTGCTGCCGCTTGCCTATTTCGTTTCTTCCTCATCTCCACTTTCTCTTCTTCCGTCATTCCTTCTGTTGATCTTCGTTCTCTTTCTTTATCTTTTTCTTTCCGCGTACTACATTTACCTACTTTTGATTCATCCTCTTCCTCACCATCATCATCATCATCTTCCTCAATGTCGTCATCTTCTTCAACATCCTCAACATCTTCTTCATCTGCATGAACAGTCGTTGTCATTATTCTTTCTTCATCGTGCCGTCTTCGCAAACTTTCCATCACTACATCTACCGCATATGTGTCATCATTCGTAATCGCTTCAATGCCATTGTCTTGATGTTCATGTTGATGTTGTCCTCGTGCGACAGTGTGGCTGGCAGTTGCTAAAGCATCTACATCTGATAATTGCATGAATCCTTCACGATCCATTTCGCCAATGACATCACTTGCATCCATCAATCGATCACCATCACCTAATCCTTCTGCTTCATTCATTGATAATTCTCCTACATATACAACATCGTTGTGAATTCCTTTTCCAACATTACTGAGCATCCCATTCAATAACCCATCACTACTCATTCCAGCTCCTGTTATTATTGAACCGATAAGTTGGGACGGTGAAGGTGAATCACCAATTCGAATGAGTGAATTCGGTGTTTCTGATGGAATATTTTTATTAGTCTCATTATCATCATCACTGCTATCGTTAATACCATCAGTTCTTCTTCGTTTCTTTCGTACTCCATTTCGTCGTCGTCGCTCTTCTCCTTTTTCTTCTTCTCCTTCTTCTCCTTCTTCTCCTTCTTCTCCTTCTTCTCCTTCTTCTCCTTCTTCTCCTTTTCCCTTTTCTGCTTCTGCTTCTTCTGCTTCTTCTCCTTCCTCTGCCTTTTCTTCATTTTCTTCTTCATCTTCATTTTCTTCATCTCCCTCTCTTCGTGCTTCTCCCTTCACTTCTGTCAGTACCTCTGCCCCTTTACCACCTTCATTTCCATCTCTATTCTTAGGCTTTGTATGCATTCTAGCTTGTTTCTCTAATCCTTCAACAACACCCTGTGCTTCCTTTACAAACTGTTGGAAACTCAAACCGCCTTCTTTTTCATTTTCAGCTTTGTCACTAGCACCATAACCACCGCCATAACCATAACCAGTACCTACTTTACTACTATTTCTTCCTCTTTGTTGATCCATTTCTTTAATTCTAGCTATTCTATCAACGACTGCAAGTCTATGTAAACGATCAACAAGATTTTGATTCATTTCACCTTGGATAACACTACCTGATTGAAGTGTAGCATTAATAACACAATGACCAGCACTACATAATCTAACGACTGTAGCACCTTGATAAAAACCAGTATATAATCTCATATTACTAGTTTCATTTTTAAAATCTAATGGATGTTTAGGTCTTCTCAAAGGTAGACTACAACCGCATTCACTACATGAAATTTTACCTTTACAAACAGGACATAATCTTTTTTCGTCACTTATATTTAAATAAATTAATGAAGAAATAATAGATGGTGGATATAATATACCATTTGAAGTTTTTAATACATTTCTTAATGAATGCATATCAAATTTCATACGTACTCTCATTAATCTTGTTGATGATCTTAAAGTTAAACTGTCAACTTGTGTTATACCTGTATTTGAATTTTCAGATACATGAAAAAATATACCATCATTATCATTTCTTACAAATCGTATACATTGTAATATATCATTTGAATTTTTTTCTGTTGATGATGATGATGATGGAATTGTTGTATTTTCAGTACCAACTGGTTGTTCAACACAAAAACCTGCTGTTATTGGTCCTACTGAAAATGCAGGTATTGAATAAAATATTAATTCTTTATTGAAATCAAATGTATGTGCATATTTCGATGATGTCTCTGTTGCATTTACAAATATACGTGCTGCTAAACTATGTCGCTTTTGGATAGGTGCTAATAACATTGATATATCAGCAGCTGGATCTGCTGAAAATATGAAATCATATATCCATGGTATTCTACACATAGTAAACACTTCATCCAATATTTGTTGTGTGTCTGATGCTGTTGGAATTGGAACACATAATTGATTCATATTACTTCCACGTCGTCTTTGTTGTAGATGAGGAAGAACATACACAGTAACGAACTAGAAGCAAGGAAGGAAAGCAGGAAGGCCTTGTTCAAATGAGGAATTGAGAAAAGAAACTGACCGGGGAGGTGGGATGACCAATATAGAAAGAAACAGAGACGAGTACCGAGTTTAGGTTGCGAGGTAAGCGTCAGTCTCGGAAGACAGATGAAAACATCATTGGATATCCTGGTCATCTCCAATGGTGTACAATACCTGACATCCAGGAATACAGTACAGCGCATACCACACTGGCTGCACGCACAACAAATCAATGTTATACGTGTACACACTTGTACTGTAGAGGATCAAAACAAAAAAACATAGTAATGAGAAAGGACATGAAACAACAACATGTTCTCCCGCCAATATAGACAAGATTGTCAGCTGATCCCGATGTCAAGTCCATTTGTCCGTCATCATCTATGCCATTATGGGTTTGTCAAGTAAGTGTTATCAAGCATTTCTATTTATTGATATGGGTTTATGCTTATGTATAGCAATATGTTTTATGTTTCATACACACACACTTATCTATCATATTAGTGAAGAGTCTTACTTTATTGATGAATATGATCCGTTATCAATCACATTAATTCGTATAATATCAATTTTCCATTTATTAGCAGCATTTCATATTCATTTATCAATAACTTCATCATCATCATCATGTTCAAATTTTCAAGTGTCAACATCTAGATGTATTCAACTGTTATCATCGTTTTTACTATGTACTTTTAATTCAAATATCATTCCAACATATGTAAATTTAATATATCATATACCAACTATCTCAACACATTTTTATTTCACGATTATTACTAAAACAAAAACACCAATAACAACGACATGTAAAAATGTTATATTTATTATTCAATGCTTCGTATTTCAAACATTATCAACTGTTCTTTTGAGTTTTCCAGAAATCATATTATTCGATTTCTTTCGTTTTGTAAAATGCACACGGTTATCTATATTTTTAGTTCGTTATTTAGCTACTTCATTCATATATTTTTCATTTATATTATATGAATCGTCAAATTGTTCACGACATATTCAATTACCATTATGTAAAATTCATATACTTATTTCATTTATGATATTATCTGTTTTTATTAATCAATATATTGTTCATAACGATAATGTCATGTATATTAATCAATCTATCAAGTTATTTCTATGTACTTGCTTATCATTTTCTTGGTTAATCGTTTCATATGTTGCTCTTTTAATTTCTAAATATTCATGTGGTTATCGAAATGAAGGGAATGAAAATGGAAATGGAACTGATGATGTCATTTATCATCAAAGATCTCCTGATGAATATTTAAAAGATTATAAGGAAAGAATGTCGAAGATGATGATAGCGAAGGATGACTAAGTTTTTATTTTGTTGTGTTTGTTAGAGTTTATATCATGTAGACAGAAAAAAGTCATCATCTTCCATATTATCATTTTCTCCTTCCGTTTTGTAATCGTTCGTGTCGTCATTCATAATGCTCTCTACCTTTAAACTTTTCTTACTACTTGATTTCACTTTTTTCTTCTTTTCTTTCTTCTCCAACTTTTCGTCTGATTCCTCTTCACTCTCTTCATTATCATCTCCACCCTGTTCAACTTTAGTCATATATTCATCATCTCTATCATTCTCTTCTTTTTTAACAGATTTCTTCTTTTTCTTCTTTTTCTTCTTTAATTTTTTGTCTGATGCTTCCCCATCATCATCATCTTCTTCATTCAAATCTTTATCTTCATTTTTATCATCTCCGCCATCCTCGTCGATCATCTTTTCATCCCCATCCCCATCTCCATCACCAAGTGATCGATCAATTTCCTTTCGGATTCCATCAATTTCAAGTTTTGCCTGTGTGGTAAGACCACCTTTGGGGAAAAGAGCGATATATTTCTTAAATTTCGGAAAATGCATAACATACTTTAAATCTCTTTTCAACTCTTTTAATTTTTGTTTATCAATCAAATCTTCTTTTCCTAAAGCACGTTCTAATTTACGTCGTTCAAAAAACCGTATCATATGATACCGCCTAGATGATTTAAATTCAACTTTTCGTTTCCCACGTGCATTTGCAATTCTACGTAGTTCCTCCAATTCTGCACTTTTTGTTGTTATGGCAGATGGAGGTAATCGATTTCGTTTATTCTGAATTAATCGTTCTAATGCCCTTATTTGTGTACTAATCGATTTTTGTTGTTTGTTTTTTCCTGTTTTTTGTTGCTTGGGAAATGGTGATTGCCGTTCTAGTATGAATGTTTCTTCATCGTTGTTTTCCTCACCGCTACCGTCACCGCCACCGTCACCGTCTTCATTGAATCTTTTGTGAATTACCATTTCAGGTGAGAAAGTAGCTGACAAGTGCAGAAGTAGAGACGAAGATGGAAGTGTTGTAGGAGATGTTAAGGAAAAGCAAAAGCAAAATCAGCCCCCTCTTACGCCTCCGCCTTCGCAATCACCACGAGCGGCGAGTTCACTGATGGGTTTAGGAAACAAATCCAAGAAACAGAAAAACAAAATACACGTGTATAAATTTAAAATTGCTAAGTATAAAGTCTTTTTGATTCTTGACTTTTTGGTTTCTTGGGCAAAGAGCCAAAATTATTGCGAGACAAAGAAATAAAATCGTCATGTTAAACAAGGACCTACATCACATGTCATTCCATGACATGGACCCGAATTGTTGACGTTGGGTAGAACAGAAATTGTTTCTTCCAACGAAAAGGTGGACTGGACAAAGAAAGAATAATAAATTAAAGCAAGATGAATCTGCATTAAGATTCGAAAAGCCATTGTTCATCTATCTAACCGAACAAAATGATAAAGAAAAAGAAAAAGTCATCACGTAACCACGCATTGCATCGTGTTATTGAACTTTCAAGTTTGTTTTTTCCTGTTTCTTAATTGAATGGTGACTTTACAGATTTGGCTGCAGATTTGGCTGCTGTTTTAGTACCGTGTGCAGCAACCATTTCTGAAATACTTTTCTGAGCATTTTTAGCAGAACTTGAAATAGCTGATGCGGCATGACTACCTTTTCTCTGTATGTCTGATGCAAGTCCACTTAATCCACTATGTGAACCACTATCACCATCATCATCATCATCATCATGGGTTCTTCTTCTAGATGAAGGAGTTGGTAGGTTACTGAAACGATCTGATAAATCACCATCACTGTAACCATCATCATCACGATTATATCTACTTTCTTTAGCAGCTGATAGATTAGCACGGCGTGCAGCTCTCATATCTTGCCAATTTAAAGTTAAACCTTGTGAATAAGGTGAGAAATCTTTCATAGATGAATAAATACCTTTTAATAATAATTGTTCGGCTGTAAAATGTGTACTCACTCTTTGTGCTAATTCATCTCTATATATTCTTTCATATCTTAATGCGTCTTCACATAATCTATCACTCATATATTCATAAGTCTTTTTAGATTCTTCTAATTTTTTTTGTGATGCAGTTGATGGAGATCCGCCAGTTGATAATTGTGCATCGATATCTATCATTACATCTGAATATGCCGTTCTAACTACTTTATATTCTTCTTTTGTATCCATCACAGTTGCTAATTTAGCTTCTTCATCAGGTGTATTATGTGTTAGTGGTTTTGCATATGTTTCTTCTAAATGGTTTGTATATGTTTTAACTACTTTATCCATTGTATCTCTACATCTAGTAAATACAACTTCCATATCAGCTATTAATCTTTTTTCCTCTGGATTTAATGCACGTGTATATGTTGCCTTTTCATCATCCCATTTACGTTCTCCTAATTCATCGGTAAATGCTTCGAGCATTGCACGATCTAGGTCATATATGGTTTTACGCGCTGAATTTAATTGATGGTGTGCACTGTTAGCCAAGGCAGACACTTTTGCCTTTTTTTCTTTGATATCCTCAACGCGGCGGGAAATGAAGTCAACGCGTGGGTTTCTCGTTAAAGCTTAATTGATTAATT
>JAULBU010022000.1:0-18971 GCA_032358235.1 Odonthalia washingtoniensis
TAGTAGTACATGGTTGTACGGTTACTACACGCACTAGCTTGTAGTACACAATAGCATTGTGAAATATTTTATTAAGTGGGGTGAGATAAGGGAGAGCTACTAGCTTAGTAAGGTAATTGTAATTAAAAAGTATGTTTCCGGTAAAGATGAATGGGGAGAGAAAGAGAATTGGTAACATAGTTTCATTTTCATTGATGTGATTGAGCTGAAAATACGCAATAGTAAAATAAATAGAGTCATGTTATGAATTCCCAGTTGGAAATGAAATGTAAAAAAAATTTGAATTTGAAATCCATCCACATGAATGGAGTGAAAATGTAAAACGTTATCCGATAATTTTTTAATTAAAAGATTATCGGATAATTTTCTGCATTTTCATTCTATTCTTGCAGATGCATCACACAATGGAATATGGAATAAAAATTTGGAATGGGTAATTTTGAAAAATATGGATTGTATTGATCCTTGATACAGTCCTGATAATTGAAAATGAATGTTGGCCCTCGTGTTGTGAAGGGTAATGCATGCACCAAAGCGAATAATTTGGAGACCTTTGGTATGTTGCTAAAAACACAATCAATCACTGTGTTGCTGTTTATTCAACTGGTCTTGTCATCAATAGCAACGTCGACCAACTTCTCCGTTCTGCAATAATTGATAAGAATGAAAAGCCGTGGTAAGAAATGACGTTCGTCAGGGAGGTTTGAAGGACTATCACAAGATGAAGAAATTTCACCAAGTACTGGTATTGGAAGTACACTCCATGTTGGGGAAAGGGACATAGAAGGACAGCGCAGGGAACATCCATGTGGATGCCTCACAGCATGGAAAATGACATACATAATTGGAATGGGTAATGTTGAAAAATATGGATTGTATTGATCCTTGATACAGTCCTGTAATTGAATAGGAATATTGGCCCTCGTGCTGTGAAGGCTAATGCATGTATCAGACTGCATAATTTGGAGACCTTTGGTATCTTGCTAAAATCCACAATCAATCACTGTGTTGCCGATTATTCAACTTGTCTTCCCATCAACAGCAACGTCAAACAACTTCTCCGTTCTGCAACAATAGATAAGAATAAGAATGGAAATCAGTGGTAAGAAAAGACGTTCGTCAGGGAGGTTTCAAGAACTATCACAAGATGAAGAAATTTCACCAAGCGCTGGTACTGGAAGTACACTCCGTGTTGGGGAAAGGGACAGAGAATTACAGCGCACGAAACGTGAAACGGCGGTCCGTCGGGCAAGGGGAAGCATCCGAGGAAAGGGGTACAGAGGAGGACGCCGAGTAAATATAGGAACGGACTTCACAAGTGGAACTTTACGACCAATACCCAATTCCTCCCATAATCGAAGTAACGTGTTCTGCTTCTAATGATGGATGTGGAGATAACGGATTCCAACAACGAATATTGTTGCAACAGTCTTCCCGGAGAACTACAACAGTATTGACAGTGGATCTGGAGCACTATTTAGTGCATCAGCAAACGGAGAACTTTTTGTATTGAGGATACAGATGAGTAGATGTACAACTGATCTAGATGATGTTATCGTAAAACTGAATATAAAAACATAAACGTAAAAGCTGGTGAAGCAAATATATTACAACTAGACACTGAGAAGAAATCCCTGGCAACGAAAACAATATTCTTGAAGCCGAAAATGTGAAGCTGCCAAGTGAGAACAATGCTATTCTAAAACTGAATGAAGCGCTCATAGGGAATTTGGAACAGAGCAAGTAAGGGACTTGAACGGAAAATCTCAGAAATTCTATACCCAGAAATTTCCTCGGAGTTGCACTGAAGGTCGACACAAGTTTATTTTCATGGACAAGAAGTCAATCTTCTGAACTGAAACATTTTCAAAGTACACAAGAATGTTTGTAGGAACGACGGGCAGAGTTTGGGGAGACGATGTGTGCTAGTAACGCCGATGGGGATAGTATGGTCTCCCATCGCCCTTCATACTCGGAGATAGAGAAATGTAGTCCTATACTTACTCTGATAGTTATTTCCACATTTTGGAAACTATTGTGGAAAAAGAATTGAAAGATAAAGTATGGTACATATGTTTTCTAACAGTTGAGCTTGGAACAGAGCTGATTGAATCATTGGCGAAGAACAAAGCCCTCATATCTAGTTTAAAACAGAAGCTTTCCGATACACTAAGCTCCCGTGAAAAGACCGCTCGGAGCAGACTATTCAATAGTATGGACTATATAATGTGTGGTTGCAAGCACAGCCTGTCTGCGACGGATATTAGGGAGAAGAGTAGGGAATTATCAGTTGCGAAAGAAAAGTTTATTAGAAGAATTGGAAATGGAGATAAATATGATTATTCGTCGTGGCGATGTGCCGATCTTTCGAGGTTAACATACTTTGGGTAATTATCATTTACCAATACATGCTGGACGAAACAAAGAGCAGTCACCTGTTGAAGGGGATGAAGACCATCGAAGAATTGATGAAAAAGATGACGATATGCTAAAATTGTTCAGTAATGAGGTTGGTGTTCTCATACTGCATGATATATTTGGCTATCTACCAAACTTTGACCAGAGCAGTATTGTATATAGGACTATTATGAGCATTGCAAAGTTGGTCGCTTGGATTCATTCCATAATTTCATGCCTAAGGTCCAAGAAAACCGTGGTGAAGGGACGCAGAGTAATTATATGTCTGTGTTTGAGCAGAATCTTTCGGAGACAACCAGACATATTATAGAATGTATTAGCAAATTTGTGTCGATGTGGTCAGAACAATAGTTGCAACTCCCACAGTTCTTGCCGACTGATGGAATGGAAGAACGAAAAATGCCGTCATGAATATGGAGAGGAATTCAACTACTATAATCGTTCTCCGGAGTCTGGACCGTTAATTTATTATAGTCGATGACAAATGGTTAGCAAAATATATAGTGCTACTGAACTCGAAACGCTCTATGATTTTTATATTGACGAAATATGTAATGAGTGGTACACCATCAATCTTCTTGGTGATGTTGATGTCGTAACAGAGGCTATCAGAAATATGGAAGAAATATGTAATGCAGAAGTTATTGATTGTGATAATGAAGATCGCTGCATACAAGAGGATGTACATGGCCAGGCTATAATTGGGAACCAGTTGCATGATGTGTTTGGAGCGAATAAACAATTTAGTGAAATTCAGCCTGATGACATAGATAATGAGGCTAAGACATCTGCTATTAGGAGGCAATTAGAAAGAAACACCTCATCGAAAGTTCGACGTGAAATTAAATTTAGTGACACAGAACACGTCCAGGATATCTTGAAATGGAATGAATGGGCCGGTCACGGCAGTAACTTGTAATAAAAGGAATAGTCAGACGACGAAGACATGCCACCAGACGATACTGATACTGAAACCTTAAATGTGGATTTTAAGGACAGAACTAGGCAAGAAGGGGGATGGAAGCGGCGAATAAAGTACGACGTCGTTTCAGAAGTAGCTACACTGTCAGTGCATCTTCAACCGGTGTTTCACGATCCAGAAAAAGACTTTTTGGAAAGAAGAACAAGACAAAGGAGATAGTATAAGAAGTCGAAAAAGATTGATTTATCATCTTTTCTATGAGACATCTACTTATCTTACGTGGTTGGCGTTATTGAACTGCGTACAGTAATTATTTGAGAAGATGTGGGGAAAACATTAAAAATGTAAAGAGTGCAACGTTTATCACGAAAATTTAAACATTAAATTGGTTTATTATCTATAGTGAATCAGTAAAGATATATTGTTCAAAAATCAAACGTTTACTGCAAGTCGCAGTACATTTTGACTTTCCCTGTAATCGTTGGATCTATGTAGAAAGGATCTATGTAGAACTGGTGATGCGTCCATGGCAGTTCATCTAATAATTAATGAACCGCAAAATTTGACCGCAGGACGTGGACAGAAACCTCAATAGTGTAGAATGGAACAATAACAAACCATTCTGATGCTGTTACAATGTTATTTTCTCGACGTGTGATTTTTTGTTTTGTGAGGCTGTATACTCCACCTCTTCGCCCGGTTTCCAACGAAGGCAAACAAAAGCTAGAGGAATTTCAACAGCGTCTATAGGAGAGGTTACTTCCATGCATTGAACAAAGGCCATTTCCCTGGAACCTGCTTTTAATTTTTTGCTTGACATGGAACAGTAGAAGGACTTTCGCAACCCAGAGTTGCGGGTCATTGTCAAAACTACCTCTTCTCAACACGGAACTGTTTCTTACAGCCTTTCTTGCCCCGAATTCGTGTGAAGCCAAAATTCGTTGCTTAAATTTCCTACAGACTTCCTTCCTGGGAAATGTGATTTTGTTGAGTGTTTCATCGTGATGTTTCAGAGTAGGTATGAAGCCCCCTAACACGAACCCAGATTTCACAAACATAATCGCTATGTCATTGTCCACTGTCTCGACATTTTTTTCTTCGAACTGTCCACGTAGAAGTTTTACAAAGGTCTTCAGCACATAGGATTTGAAAATGGAGTGAAACGTTTTCGAGTACTGACTACATTTGTCGCAAAGAGTTGGGGCTGATTCTGAATTACCATGTTCATAGCTATACGCGTTGTTATCTAACAGAATAGTTTCCAATCTCGTACTAGTTGGGGGGTCATATCTCGGATAGATTCAACATTACTACTTTCCAGCCTGAGAGAACCATATTTTGAGCGCAGCTGTGTCATGATGGGGTTCATTCTTGCAACAGTTTCATCCATTCTTGTAACGGGGTTATTTTGATGTTTCTCTGACAGTCATGCTCATGAATAGGTTGAAATGTTCGAAAGGTGAAGCAATAAGCATGTCCATGTTTCCAAATTTCTTCAAATCTGTGACGAGATGGTCTGAAAGGTGATATTTTAAAGTGAATAAACTACCACCTGCAGTATCTTAAAATGCGTCAGTCATCTGTTTAAAAGTACAAATGTTAACCTGCAGTGTTTCCAGTTGATTATCAGACCATCCATCCGTAACATTATCGGACATGACAACATTAACAATATCTGAATAAGCGGTACAAAACATTTTTATAGGTGCCTCCTCATCCTGTAGCCCGATCCAGCTGGGCTGCAATGAAAGGGAACACCATGTCCAACTGTCTGTAGTTTTACCCTCCAGCATTCCGCGTACCCCATCTGTTGTAAATATTCCATCCAATTGCGAGGACGATTCCTTCTTTGAAAAATCAATATTCAGACCTGGTAGTGTGCAGTCCTTCTGTAGGGCAGCTAATGTGGATTTGGAGGCTCGTAAACTTTTTGTCTTCAATGATAACAATTTCTTCTTTTCCTTCATTAGCTCGCGAGTATGTGACAACATTTCCGATGACAAATAGTTGATAAAGCAGTTCTTAACCAGTTCTTATATTCCCAGGTGTAGATTGTGCAATGATTCGAAGTTATAAATTGAATACACATCCTGAGAAAACATGCTTGGTATGCCGTCCTTGTCTTCTAGAAGTGATTTCTACAGTTCTATAGAACTATCTGCTAGTAATCCATCTACTTGTTTAATGAGATGTATTCCATTTCCTGGTTCACCGCTACTATTACATTCCATTGCCTCTACTGTGAGACGCTGAATTTCTTCATGTGCATGCTTCGTTCCGTCCATATTTCGTAGTACAGTTGCTGACCCGTTCATCATATCTTGCATTGTTCCCAGACATCTAGAACACGGTCTTCTGACCAAATTTCCATGTCGAATTGGAGAAGTATACTTTCATTCAGGTATGTCACAGCAATATGAGGCAATGAACGGGAAACAATTTCACAACGTTTTGTTCGAAAGAACTTGGAAACCAGATCGAGCATGTGTTTGTAGCGGTGACAGTATATATTCCAAAGATTTGTGCAGGACATCCATTTTTGCATCCTCTTATCGGATGTCGATTTCAACGACACTTTGACGAGGAGAGGAACGATGTCGGAAAAAGTAAACTAATGGATTGAGACATTATTATATGATTCGGACAAGTTGACATCTGCTGATATGGGTTAGTATCCAACGGGGAGAAACCCAATGAGTGTATATCCGATTTCTATGAGGTACCGCTGGGGTTGTGCGGTGAAGTTTAAAAATACAGTGTGGACTGGATATGCAACAAGAGCATTACTTTTTAATTATGTCGTAGTTTTGTCGGAATGTATTGGTATGACACCAAGAAATGATTACAGATATATGCATTCATCCTCCACCAATATTGCATTGTAATCCACATCCTCCGACATCATGACTTCACGCCACTTCATTCTGTACAGTTCTTTGGAGTAAGCAGTCTGTAATGGGTGAGAACTTTTATGATTTGATGAAACGGTGTCCCTGAAAACTGGTCGATGTACATCATCGGTTAATACAGCCAGTTCTACAGGACATCTGTAACGTTCTTTTATATAATACAGGCTGGGAATTTGTACATACATGTTTTACTACCTCACTTCGGAACCAGTCACGTATCAAGTTATCATTTTAATCCTTGTTCACAACATTGAGTAATTTAGCGTCATTCTTCATAGTAGTAGTTAACCTGGAGACATGGAACTGTTCTTGACGTATTAGGAAAAGCAGTTTTTTCACTGCTTCTTTGGCACCGTTTGATATATTTGTTATAGTGACAAAATCATCTTCAATCTGATGCCAAAGCTTGATCAAAGTTTCTACACTCGCCTGTTCCTGGATGTCGTCTGGTACAATCTATTCTTCAAGTGCAATATCACTAGATGGGTCTGGTGACTCACAACCAACGTGGTGGATGCTTGAACTTCCATCCCTCACCGTATCACTATGTGCTATACGAACGGCTGACAGGTGTTGGGAGGTATTAACCCACCGGTTGATACGGTTACATGTTGGTATATATTTGCTTATAGCATTGTGCTTACTCGAACGCAAAAGGAAAGTGACGTGATGTATACAACTATGTCTTCTGTATTGACAATGTTTTATTCCCTTTCCCATGGTCATTATTGCTCAAGCTGTAACAGGGTACACTTAATGTAGAAATTTTTATATGTAACTTGATAAAACAATTGATTAGTACAGGATGATGCATAGCAATTAGGATGAATTTCTGGCGATGCACCGTATCTCCAGTAAATGATCCAGCTGGCTCTATTTTTGGCCTAATTTTCTAATTGGACAGTATTGTCCTCTACTTCCTCCAACAAGTTCTTTCATGAAATAGAGGACAATACAGTTTCGAACTGTAGGGGAAGTTCCCCTAATTCTCACTTAATTCTCCCTGCAGGGGGACAAATTAGGGGAGAAGTAGGGGTACGATAGTTGAACTATTGAACGAAAAACCTTGAAACAGTAATACGTTATCGTTCGTAACGATAATTTTACAGTTGTACACACTTATTTTCGGCTATATTTTGAAATTCCGAAACAGCAACAGTAAGTACAAGACTATTTCCCGCAAGACAGTCATAGTGTAACGATAATTTTTATGTGGACCATCACTTAAAACTTTTTTCTATAAACGTGTAACAAAAAAGTACTGCACTACATTCTGGGGAAAATATTTTTCATGGGATTCTCCCCTCCACGTCGATGGTCAATTCTTTTTAATATAAACGTGTAGTTCTATCCACATGGATGGACTGAAAATGTAAAAAATTATCCAATAAGTTTTAAAATAAAAAATTATATCCATACGGATAGAAATTTGAACATAGTACATTCGAAAAATACACTTTTCAATTATTGCTTACAATGCCTGCAACTGTCAACAGGGCTCATAATCAGACTGCCTCCTCGGGAAAGTCTGACGTAGCAATATTGTTATCAAAAGAACGTCTCCTACTCCACGAAAAAACCTATCTGACCAGAGTCTTGCACGTTCATTTCAAATTTGAAATGATCACAATAACAATCAACATCTCCAATTCAACATCTCCAATTTAACAGAACAAGCATTTCCATTCACTACGCCCTTTCCGTCCTGAGACCATTCAATTCCCCACCCATTTCTAATCCAGAAACACACACCTCAGAACTTTGAATACTACTCACTTTTCATTTATAACGACCTTTCACTGAAAAAAAATCAAAAACCATCTTTTCGGATGGTATCAGCAACATATTGCAATACACCATGACTGATTTCTTGTACTTGAAATAATGCATGCTTACTAATTCAGCTCCCTTCCGATGTTCTACATCCATAGTATGGATGTAGAACATCGGAAGGGAGATCAAATAGAAATCGGGTGTCTGTTCGCAACGCAGATGAAATTGTTGAGCCATAATTCCAAGCATAAGAAGAAAAGGAGTGTTAAAGGAAAGTTAAAAGACAAAATAATTGATTCCAGTTTGTCAAAACTCCGGAACCATCACAAACAAATGAAAAGTAAGTCTGGAAAGACTTCAACGTCTGGAAAATTGGGAAAGGATGTTCATGTACCACATACAACATCAAGAACTAGTGCTAAAACAAAAGCTCTTTCTGAAGCTGGAACAACAATAGAAATATCAGAAAATGAAGATGAAAATGGAAGTGATGATTGAAGTGTTGATGAGAGTGGAACAAGTGCTAGCGTTCAAGGATCACAGATACCGAAGAAAAGGAAGACGGGGAACAATAGTTCAAAGACAAAAAACCGAATAACGCAGGAAGATAAACAAAAGAAACGGAAAGTGGAGAGGAACATCCTGAATTCAAAGATGACCTCCCTCAAACACCCCCGATAGGTTATCCTACGCTTACATTTCAAGAGAAAATCACGGTAGATGGTTTCATTGCCAATGCTAGACTCCCTCCGGGCGTGTGTGCTTCATCTTCAAGTGCTGTATTTCATGATGACGCAGCGTATGGTGATGTTATTCACAAACTGGTATTTTTCTTGGTACAACGCAACCATCGTGCAGAAAACTTTTTCAGAAGTGAGGATGTGTTACTTCTTAGAAAAGTGCCGCGGTTATGGAGAGCATATCGTCAGTTTACGGAGAGGTTCATAATACGAAAGGACAATGAATATTGGACTATGGTTCACGATAAAAAGAACGAAAGGTACGGGGAAGCATATTTCGGGAGGATCGGTACAGCGTTGTGGGCCGATGGCTACTGCATTATGACATGTATGGAGGATTCATGTGCAGTTACCAGCCACATATTGGAAAAATGAAACTCCCGGACTCCTTCCCGAAAGAATCGTTTGAATATCTGCATCAATTAGTGATGGGACCTTTCTAGGAGAGGAACAACTTCGAAATGAAGCTAATCGCAACTTATGTAGTCCTATAGTTAATCTTGAAGTTCAAAAAGATGACGAGAAGGACTTGGATGCCGGTATTGACCGTTACAAGTCAACTATGGAATCACTGAGAGAACACATGAAAAATGATGAATCGCGAGTATGGTCTGCGAGAAGACGTGTTGCATTAGATGTATGGCTCGGCTGTCTGGCCCAGTTTGTGGGATTAGATGGTAGCGGGTTAGGTTCAGGTAATGCTCTAATTCCAGTAACGATCGGACGTTACCTTCTGACAGGTAAGAATAGTCCTGCCAAAGTTGTACACAACGATTTTTTGGTCAAGGATATTAGAAATCCTGGATTCTTTATAACGGTCATTGGAAAGGAAGGGCTGTACGCTTGAAATATGCGCTTCCTCTCATAATTTGAACACGTATAATGCAGAAAGTCGTTCTAGAGTCTCGAAAGCGTTGAAACTAGAACCACTTGAAATTCCTCCATATTCAGTGTTCGTTGGACATGGACATGTCCAACATGGAGTTGCACAGTTCAGTAGTATTAATTTCTTGCAGTATCACATTTAAGTTATACCAAAAGACTAACAATTGGGGGATGTTATTGCCTTCGCTTTTGATGCTAGTTTTAATTTGACATAGAGTGACAAAGAATCAGAAGATGGGACAAATCAGGATGAGGAAGAGGACGACGAGGTGGACTGGGCAGAGGGCAACGTTAGAAATTTGTAAGCAATGTTGATGGTACCCTTGAGACACCTGTATTACCGGAACATGACTCTTGGTGACACATAACCGTATATCACATTTCAAAATAAATTCATTTTTTTAAAGTTCTTGTAATCTGTTTTTTCTAATTGCAGAAATTAGTCTGAATTGATCCGATTTAATCGAATTATTTGAATTTTTATTCACGTTCCTGCTCAAGAAGAACACTTACTACCGAATGAGTCAGGATGTAGCCTGCTTGGACTAATCACCATACACGGAACGACTCGATTCCGAAACCCCTGAAATAGCTGTTCAACAGCAAGTTTCTCGGAGTATCAATTCGATACTCGGAGAAAGTGCAGGGAGGAAGCATAGAAAACGTAGATGATTCAATCATTATTGTTGAACTATCTACGTTTTCTATACAACTTGTATAGAAAACGTAGATGGTGAAGCTGAACTTATATCCGATTCGTGGCTGACTCAGTCTCGGAGTTACTCGGAGTCAGCCACAAATTGGAAATGATGTTCCATTTTGGCTCATATAAGTTATATCAGTCACAAATGGTATCATACAATTATGATAACTTGAATTTATATCAATGATAGAGTAGTATTGCTCATATTTGTGGCTGGTAGCCATAAATATGACGACTACTACTTGGGTTAAAAATTTGGAAAAAGAATTAATATTAATTTTCATCCACATGGATGGACTGATTGTCGTTCCCCTAGGACAAATCTTCACAAATAAATCTACTGTACATCCATAGAAACCATCAGAAACGATTCACCACCAACACCGGACGAAGTGTCATGTAACAGCATGAAGAAGAAAAATCTCAACCGTGACCTTCTCCTTTGACGGGTAGCGGTAGATTACATTCGGGACTCAACCTCTTGGAATCCAACATACTTTTCCGAAGACACTGACACTTTAACAAATTTCAAGATGGGTCCAATATCTGCATCATCGACTCCCAGAACCGTCCAATATGTACAAAACAGAAGGGATTCCGTTACGACCTTGTTTAAATCAGCCAATACAACGTCTTCAACAGAAAAGAAGACTTGTTCACAAAGGGAATCACAACAAAATCTGCACGACATTTCTGTCGCACCATGGGCTCATTTCTATAGAAGCTGGAGATGGCACATTCGCACCTACTTCTTCCATGCGTGTCCTCGATGTTCACGTATGAACAATTGCATAACCTTCACCTTGGTACTTCTAAATTTATCAAAATATGTTTCATGGCATATCTGTCAAGTCCATTTTTAACAATGAAATGCATGGACATACGAAAAACAGAAAACAGTTTCGGACTCAGCCCATGGCGTTGTTACGGGCTTGTAATTCACTTCTTGCTGCAATAGAAAACCATTTCGGTGCATCCGGTTTCCATGTTGACTTTTCAACAAAGGAGAAGTCCCAGCAGCCTAACGGTTTCTTACTAGGTAATCCAATTCAAGGAATGTTGGAATGAAAAGATTTTAAATGTTCGGATATTGCTTTCCCTTTCATGGCAGGATATATTGATAGAGTCACTGGTTGCCAGGATGATTCTCCTTCGACAAACATTTGCATAAATTACACAACATTATTGCAAGATTTTCGTTACGACAATAATTCCCTCGGATAGTCACAGGTATCGATAGCTGACATCCGAGACAAAACTAATATTCTCAAATTGCAATGCATAGAGACATTTCAAAAACATTGTCATACAGGAATCTACACATTGAAGTTCCACTTACTATACCAAGCCGTAGAAGATCTCTCTACGTTTGGAAGTCCAACTATTATTGATGCATCACCTTATGAGAACTTCAATACATTTTTCAAACAGTCATATAGGTCTACTTCCAAAAGGATGGCAACAAGAAAGGATGGAACGGCGAAAAATATGGGATCAACAATTTCAAATGTACGTCGAAGTTCAACACATGCTGCATTTCTAAAACAAAACAACGTTCCACCCGGAGTGCTATACCACATTAGACAGGGACTACTACTACGGCTAAGGGTAAAACACATTTATCACCATATTTGGTACGGGAATGTATTTCTGTTTCGTTACAGGTTGTTGCCACAAGACAAAAAATAGGACTGTGTAACGAATCCACAACGCAAAGTTTTACTCCAATATTGAAAAACGTGTCACCTACCAGTCTAACAGTCTTCACGGATCTCGTTGAGACCAATTTCCGAAACCACGATTTGTTGCTTACAAACTCCGAAATAGAAAAAA
Source organism: Odonthalia washingtoniensis (assembly GCA_032358235.1). Classification (NCBI taxonomy): domain Eukaryota; phylum Rhodophyta; class Florideophyceae; order Ceramiales; family Rhodomelaceae; genus Odonthalia; species Odonthalia washingtoniensis. Next base: position 12,184 of record JAULBU010022000.1, read on the forward strand.
ATCACATTTGTCAAGTCAGGGTACATAGTTGGCTGACATATCCCAATGTTGCAACAGTATAACAGTTCTATGAATATTGTATAATTACAGACAGACATCGCCGTAAAAGCTGCCGCATATTTGCAACAACACAGTTCGGTCCAAACAAGGAGAAAGGAAATAGCGTCGTCCTTATAGGATGGTGACGGAAGTATTCCGTTTTACTTTTTAGCAAAATTCTTCCTCCTATTCCATGTAAAACAATACCGTACTATGGATATGAATAATTTCTCTTACAATACGTGGAATTCACTCAGCCTCTGGACAATGTCGATAACGTTCTGAACTGCATATGCCTTCGATAGGCTACATCTGATGAGGTTGACTACACAACACATGGCGCAGACACAAGTTCTGTGGAACATATTTTAGAAACAAGAGGGTGATACGATATCATTGATTTCGATACCATATGTTAATCTGTACATGTATTGTGGTCAAAATTTCGGAATTGATTCCTTCACTTAACAGTTTCCATGGCCAAAGAAACGGTTCTACATTAATCTTTTTTACAGGGAGATAAATTCGTTCAGATCTCTACCAACTGATACTGACGAGGATGACGAAGATAATTTCACCACGTAACATCATCTTTTCCATTATTTTATTTCATTTTACATGGTATATCATTCCAAATCTTCTTCCCTATTTCCATTCAATTCATTTTCTCCTTCATCTTCAAATAAAGTACCTCGTGCTGGTACTCCGTTGTACGGCTTCCCAATTTTATCAATACTTTTCTAGTCAGACGCTATTTCTGATACAACAGTCATGGATAATTCCTCACTACGTTCTGATGTACTGTCGAAACCAGGTTGATTTCACAGATTTAAAATGCTTCTTTGGACGTTTTTTGGTAAAAATCATGGTTGCGTCACGTTTCATTTCTTTGAACAGACGTTATTCCTCTCCCTCTACACATTACGGTATTTCCAACTCCTCAGGGACCCATAGCTCCACAAACCTTCTTATTTTACCAATTAACTGTTTCGTAGCCAGTTCTACATACTATGTAGTAGTACTTCGAAAACATTGGCATGAATTGTTTCTGACGACACCCACGATATTCCTTCACAATAAGCAGTTTGGCAGAGCTACAAATCCACGCATCTAAGCGAGTAATATTCATTAGAGTCCCTTCCGCAATGTCCCCTTCGTCTTCATCCAGGATATATATAATTAAATCATGCAATACTGCATGAACAATCTTGGTTATAAACAGATTCAAAATTTCTTCATCCTCGTCATGTTGGTCAGTGTAACGTTCAAAAAAACTGCCGCATTCCCGTAATTGAATATCAGAAAATTCCGAAGTGGGCCACCATGACTTGTCTAACACACCGTTTCTATTTTATTTCATTGTTTTTCTCTTCATGACAGCAATTTCCGCCTCAATTCGTTCCGTTGCACTGAATTCCTTCAAATTGAATCTGGATAGTAGAGATTCATAGCCAAGTTCTTAAAATAATCTGTCTCTTGCAGTTCTTTTTCGTCCAACACAAAAATCAGATAACAACTGTCTCAAAGGCCCCTCGAAAGTACCAACCTTTGATAGCTCTTCAAAAACGGTATCCATCATTTCTTCTGTGCGATATATGTTTACGATTTCACTGCATCAAAGTTCAACTCTAAGCATTGGGAACATATAATATCTCTCTCTCTGTTGATGAAGGGGACATATATGTTGTTTCCACTGCAGAAAAAGGTCATTGGTGCTGGTAAAATCATTGAACCATCCAACTGTTTTAGCCCTTCTCTAGTACAATATATGCTCTGTTCTTCCAGTTTCTGGCAATTCGTTCATTATTTGAGTCTAATTCACACCTTTCCTTGATTCTCAACTTTTGCATTCTCAAGTCTACTCCCAGTCCAGTTCCCAAATATTTCATTGGAAATTTCCTTATCATCCTCTGCACATACTTGCCACGACTCTTGGTTTTAACTCTCATTTTTGGAGAAGTTTTTAATTGGGAACTTCTAAATTCTGCACAGTTCCGATTATTTCAACATTCTCACAATCAAGTTCCATAACTTCCAATTTCAGAGCCTTGATTAAAGCACCTTTTCTCAACATCTTCCGAGCTTCCTCATTGGTCGAAACCTTGTACTCATTCACTAACACAGAAAGTATTCCATTCCCCGCAGTTATTTTTCGAACATCTCCTTCCAGCCTACGGAACTCTTCCAAATTTATTTTCTCTTGTACTGTCAAAAATTCTTCACATGCAGCACCAACATAGGTAGCATTTCTACGATTTTTGGAAGTATTTTCAATTACAACACTATCCGTTCTGGAATCCATATCTTCCTCCTTAAGATTATTTACTTCATCAATACCACTCATTGATGAAGATCAGTTTGTACCTGTTCCGCTCATTCTACCATTACACCCTCTTCTGTTTCCACAAACTCCACGAATCCCTCCACTCTCTTTTCATCTTCCAACACAGGCCTTTCCACAATCATGTTAGAACTAGGCCCACCGATTTCATCTACCACATCGTCACTTCCGCAACTACCCAATCTCGCCTCTCTCAATGGTGTATCCCAATTTCCCACTATTGAACCGACAGTCTTTTTGAACGTTTTCTGGTTCCACTTCGATTATCCATAAGGGATTTCAAAACAGTAACTTATTCGCATTAACTTGAACATTATTTCTTATCCCTGCTACAATGATATCTTCAACTTTCGACAATGGAACAAGTTCCGACATATGTTCAAACAACATGCAACGGCTTTGATAGTAGATGTGATATGGGACCTTCTTTGGTTGGGAAACATAATGTACATTTAGGTGTGGAGCAATAGCTCGAGAGTTTGATGATCAGACTCACACTATTCCACCACACCTTAATAGATGCCTGCTACAGCTCTCATGGGCATTCCGTTTGTGCCTGGAAAAAATAGCGCATAGCGATCCAAGCTGCCACACCAAAACTATTCAAATATTTATAAATCCAATCAAAAAACATTGAGGCTGAAGTACGCATAAGTTAAATGGTATTTAATACAGTAGATCAAACAGCAAATTTAGATTACCAACGCCAATAAATGGAAAATTTCCCACAAAAATACGACATATTCCAGAGCCATACTTGTATGACGCGTACACATGCACAGCTAGCTGTGCTCGCAGAGAGTTGTGCCGCCCATTCTCGACCAACTAACTTTCAGCCAGATATTTACAACAACTCGGTTTGAAGAAAACCGTTTTTGGAGGAAAAGGGAATGAAATCAGCCTAATTGTACAGAAAAATATAAAAAAAGGCAAACCGTAATGAAATCAAAGGTCTTTTCTCACTTTAATTATTTCGCCCGTCGAAATATGATTATATTGTTGTCCTGATTTCTAGATGATGTGATGTACACCGATCTCTGTTGCTTTCTGATACAGAGAAAGTGGATTTTACAACAGTACAGAAGATTCATGCAATTTTTTGTGGCATGTTGAAGTGGGGTTGCATATTGCAACTATTTATAGTGCAGTACTGATTCAGTAATGTATAATAGTTGGACAGTACAGGTTTATGGCAGAACTAAAATAATTAGGAAATGGTAAGCTGTTTTCAATACAGGTTGCAAAAGTTAGTGTAAAAATACCGAAGAATGCTCAACGAATTGCATTATTCCAAAACAAATTTATTTCGAGAAAAAACAAAGGACTAAATTAAAGATACATGAGGGTAACCTCAAAAACGATAATTTAACCGTTGGCTGAAACAAAACGGCGACCATATGGTCGAATGCCATGAAAGAAACGGAATGTACGGCAAAGGAAATCAAAAATCTAATCGTAAAACGACGATTTTATTTCATGCTGATAATTCAGTTAGATCTGAACCCATAATTCTTGTACAGTTTCTACAAGAATCTGAAGGAAATGAGGGCGGACATGTCAAACATTAGAATTTGGAAGAAAGAAGTTCTAACGACAACTTTCAACATCAAAATTTTGGGTGCAGACCGGAACGGAAGACCGGAACTGACTTGCATCACTTGAATGCGATGTCACTAAGCTTCCAGCCGGTCTGGTAGCCTGGTCCCTGATTTCCGCTCCAGCTACCTTGAAGCGACCGTCATCTTCAGTTCGTTCCTCCCGTTCCGCTCGGATGACCTCTTGCACTTTATCCATGTTGTGCGTTACGTCTTTCACGAATACATCCCACTGCCTCACCTCCGCCATAATTCCAGGCCGCGCCAATTTACGTCTGTTCACTTCTCTCCTCTCCGCCACTAATTTGTTGAACCGATCGCTGATGATATTTTATGTCTCTTGCACCACATACAACATTGCATACTGGAGCACACATTTGAGAAACTCCTTATACGATTCCTCAAACCGTTGTCTATCGCATAATGGCGTGCAATGTAAGCTCCAGTGAGGGTGACGTAATTGAGGAGAAGGATATCCAAGTAGTTTGTAAAACGCATGCACCTTTGCCCTTTTGAAGACGCATCACTTGGTACAATCCAATCTCATTTCATTCCCCATCCCCCTGCGCTTCTTCTGTTGTTTCTGATTCAGCTGGAGTAGTTGATGATAATAATTTCGTTTGTACTCCTGCAAACAATCTCGATCCCGGTGAACTCCCTGTACAATCCAAGCAGCGCCGTTGTCCACAAGAAAAGAAGGATTTTATGGTTCACTACGTTCCACCAAATCTGAAGCTTGGACTCGTGCGGAAAGTAGTGAGACTCACTTGGTGTAGTACATTATGGCCTGCGTACCACCTCTCTTCTTTATTGAAGTTGACTGTATTCTCTTTTGTATGCTGAATGATTTCCTCCATTATTTAAATGGTAATTTTCCCTCTCCTATTCTCCCCTTCGCTTCGTGAATTCTTGTTGCGGGTTTTAGTGAATCACCGTGCTATGAAAAGCACTTGGTACTGGCCATGGATTCGCGGCCTGTATCAGTTGCCGTCGCTTTACGCTGACAGGCTTCTGATTTGTATCCACCTAGCTTTTCAGCTAGCGGTACACGTTGCCATCTTTCTCAGAGAGGGTAGTCATTCCTATGATGCAGTTGGCGCTGTGTTGGTTTGTTATTACATCGGTAGTTCTTTATTACTGCTCTCCTACTTCACTTAGATCTGGGTTTTATACCCTCTTCGACTTTTTTCCGGACTAAATATGATACCCGTGAAATGGTGATGGAAGCTACTTGTAGTACGCTTTCCTAATTCCGATCTTGTTCTAAATAATGTGCATATAGCTGTTTTAAAGGAGTGTTGCTATATGGCACACGTGTGATGATGATGCAGGCTACTTGCACTAGAATATCTTGATTATGATCTGTCCTAATTAATTCACACCTGGCTGTTTCGAAGGAGTGTTTCTGGAGTATTAAATTACTGTATCCCACTGTAATCCGCGATACTGTATTGCAAATGTCTTCGTCTGGTAACTAATTCTGCATTAGGTAACAGGCATGCAGCCTTCTCGAAATCTTAGGACTGTAGTTAATAGCAACGACGTCCGACATGGACGAAAAATATATCTATGAAATCGTGGTGCTTCGATGTTTCTGGTAGCTAAATTTCAGATTTATTGACCTTCACGTTTGCGAACAAACTTGAAAAGTCTTTTTTTCTTGTGCAGAATATCGATAACACATGCCTCTTGCCCAGCATATCATCAGTTTAACTGTTCCTTTGTTTAATACGCAAAATTGTATTGGTATTAACACTCCAGCTACTGTGGTTTGCGTATTACCGATGCCTACAAACCTAAAGCGTTGAATTACAACTTGTTAATTACCATCAACTTTCAAATCGTATTATTATCACCCTTCACTCACTTCGCTAGGCCATCAGCGGGCTTGTATGACCCGAAATCCAATATAGGCGATGTAACTCTCCTTTGGCATAACTTTCCTTCAGCGCATAAATGCGAATTTGAAGGCGTTTTTCGGTGGTGGTGCTATTCTTGGCGATGACGTCAAATAAGATCTTAGAGCCAACGAATGCTTCAATCTTCAACTGGGTGCCTAGGATGTCATTCAGCATGTTGTGGAGCGCAAAATCTTGATCTAATGCAAGTATAAGTTCGTGCACCTTTGCTGCAAAAACCGAACGAGTCATGCGTTTGCATTGGTTGCTCGAGATATGTACCATATTATCTGAACCATTCTTATTCATGAGAAGGATATTATATCTTATTTGACTTCTGAAACCACGAGCGTTACCTAAAGCAGCAGCACTTACAACAAGATGGTTTAACCATCTTCATACTATTCAAGTCTAAACTATTGAATGTAATACCGACTTGGGCCGATTTTTGTATTATCGTTTTTGAAGGCAATTTCATTTCTTTTTTGTGGTGAGGACTTTTCCGGGGACAGGAATTGTATTGTGGTACATAATCAAGTGCAGACACACGCCAATGTTTTGCGCAAGTACCCTAGAGCTGGTGAATTCAGCTTGCGTGACTGAGAGGATGATTCGTCCAATTTTTCTTCTTGGTTGATCTTGACGTTGTTCATATCGGTGCTTGTGATGTGAATTCCGTTGAATGTCAATTTACTGTGTTCCAAGTATGTTTCTTATTTCGATAAACATTTTAATGAGGCGGGTTCTTCTTCGTCTAAGAATTTCTTCGTACCAAGAGATAAGAAATTGTCCACCTGCAGCGCTACCAATCCATCGAGACATCCATTCGTTCTTCGAACTGTGGCCAGCAACAGCTAATTGACTACGCTTCGTGCGGTTCGTTCGTGTTTTTCGGTAACGATGATTAGGGAGTAA
>JAULBU010022011.1:0-18943 GCA_032358235.1 Odonthalia washingtoniensis
CTACTTTGTGTAGGTTGGTAAAACATGAAGATGCGATGTAACGAAATGCTGTGTCCATTCTGTTTGTTCTATTACAAGCATTTTCGGAAACCAATTCTTAGATAACGACAGGTTCATCATCTGCCGTAAATGTTGTTTCTTGAGTAACGGCAGAAAAACCTTCGTTCCTGGTAGAAAGAACTTCGAATGTGGATGTTGCTGAGTTGTAGAAGATGTACGGTGACATCATTGTACCGACGAGAGAAATGTCGATTGATGTTGCCAGTAGCGCCCACGCCTTGAAAATTGTTTGACAAACAAACCCTTTTCTAGTACCAGCGAAATGTTTGATGCTGAGAATATTTCTATTACGCGTCTTAGAATTTTTTCTCGACATTGTCTTCGAGACAAATGAAATGCTGTGGTAAAAGAGAAGGCATTCTAAAGTTGTTGGGATAGACATGTTGAATGGGTTCCATCTTGGTCTTTTCCCAGATGATTGGATGATCATGTGAATGAATGTTGGACCAACTAAGAATCCAGTTGAAGTGAAGTTGTCAGTGAAGTTGTTAGTGAACATTTTCAATGTGCGTTCATCTCTGAAACCATATGTGTATATGGAGAGAGACGCAGAGGCTATCTGATGCACTTGCTGAGAACCCATTTCTGCCAGGACCTTGTCACCATTAGATCCTATAGACTCGAATACCGATTGTTTAATAGGCTTCAATCTTTCATTCGCCTTGCTTTCAAAGCATGTTGTTATCCGCTTCGAAATAGGGTCGTCATGTAACCTCAACCATTGAAGATAATTCTTGAAGTTGACATTCCTATAGTTGAAGATTTCTTTGAAAGATGAACTGGAGAAACTGTTAATAAAGGAAAACAGCAGGAATCGAGTGAATTTAGATTCAGGGGCTGAATTGTTCCGGGTAGAGCATTTTCCAGTAGAAGTTGAAGATGAAATGTTGTGTTGTTGCTCAGTTCCGTGTTGAAAAAGAAGTTTGAAACTGTTGGGGAAGGGGATGCAGAATGTTGAAATTGATAGTAAATTTGTTGTCGGAAATGTTGTTGGAGAAGAATATATGGAGTGTGAAGTTGCTGTTGTAATGATCAAGTTATACGGCGTTGCTTCTTATTTGACGTGATGTGTGTAGATGTTTTTTCAAATATGGCGTTTTTGAAAAAAGAGTTGCTGCAACGGTATGATGACGATTGTGGAGGTCGTGTTATTCGGGCAGAGGCGTAATCGTCGATGTTGATGGTGGAGGAATAGGAACGAAAGTGAAGAAGGCAATGTAACGGTAGTAGTACCGCGATGTTAGGTCTGGGAAGTTTGTATAATGTTGTGATCTGGTATATATTGTAGAAAATTAAATATTTAATTTTCCGCACGGCGTCAGTGTGGGCCTATTTGTACAGTTGGAAAAGACGAAAACATTTTCCTCCCCATATGGAGGCCAAAAAAATTGCAGGAAATTAAATAATTGATTTCCTGTTGCAAAAATGAATTATTTAATTTTTACAACAGGAAATTTAATTTGCGCGAACAGGGATGGTAATGAGGAGACCAATAGCGGGAGTTATGTTAGGATTATTGAATTTCGTCTTAGTAATTAGAAGACTGTCGAATTATGGCTTCGAGCCAATCAAGTCAGAAACGTCAAGAACCCTTTGGGGGATGCGAACACCGAGCATCGTAATGAATTCGTTACATCCTTTGAAGAAGAGCGGTATCAAGTTGGTTTCGGAATGATTTCAGAGACTCTCAAATCTGAAAATGTTGACGGCAAGTATACTCGTATCTAGCAATTATGCAGCCAGGAAACCGATAGAATTGTACTGAAGTCCGACAAGTCATTGGTTATTGTGGATGGTAGATATTGCCTTCCTGCACTCCAAATTCTTGGTGGAATGGTAACTTCCGAACAAATTGGGCAAGAAATCGTATTTGTGTCGCTCTTCTCGTACGGAATGATAAGGCGACCATAACACTGTGGGAAGTTATAAATCTAAGCCGGTCTCGAAACATATCATCGTAGAAGACCAAAAAGGATATTTCGTTCATTGACCTCATGAGTAGTGTCATACGATATGCTGAGGTCTTTACCGAACAATATAATATACTGTTTGAAGAAGCGAGGACAGTGGATATTGGGAGGAACATTGAAAGAAAAACTTTTCTTGATACGAAAAGTACCTCAACATACGAAAGGTACGCTCGTTTGGGAAAGATGATTGTCAGATTCAAATCTGTCATGGCAAGGATCAAGACCATACTGCAGTTTGGAACTAGGAAAGATTCTAGTAAAAGAGGAGCTACGTACTTGGACAGTGGAATTATCATCAACGGTACGCAAGAGACTATAATATACCTACTGGATGCAGCTGAAGCTTATTTTGGAAGTCCAGCAAAGGGAACATTTGATGCAAATGTATTCTATCGGCTTGGAAATAATTTATTAACGTCTATGCAGACATTGTTGGAAGTCATTGTGGACGGTGAGTGTGATTTACCAGAAGAAGAATTTCCGAAGACAATGCAGCAACTAATGGACGTTGTCATCCCAGAGACACGAACAAGGAAGCAATCTATTCATGCAACGTTTTGCAATCACTTGAGACTTTTCGAGTATGGTGTTGGAAATAGGTCTGGAAAACTGGTTACCTGTGCAACTGTTCCTTATGACAGACTTGTCAAGAAAATAAGGCAATAATTTTCAAAGAAAATAATGAAGTTGGGAATGGGGAAAAGAAACAAGAGGAATGGGTGTCCATGGAATCCTTCCAGCGTATACGAGAAGCAAGAAAAGGCAACAACGTGCAGTTATTGACCTAGACAGTAATGATGAGGAAGAACCTCGAGCGAAAAAACAAAAGACAAAGGCAAAGAATCCCATGTCGTCTAACAGAGAAGGAGACACGGCAGAGATTTAGGCATCAGCAAGTGGTGGAAGGGCAACATCAACAAAACGAATCTCTTTACCTGATACGTAAACTTCAACAAAACGACTAAATTTAATGCCGATGCCCTTGTCACGGTCTACCGTGGCAGATTACATCGGCCGTTACGATAAAAAACCGCATCGAAATGTTATGCCACATGGATGTAGGGCTATGTGGAATAGGCTGAACAAGAGGTGTAGAGATGTAGTGACCATTGAAGAAATGTTACAACACTGAAGACACAATGTAACAGAGGATATCGTCTATGGAGTTCTGAGGGAGAGTATAAGTCGTGAATCACAGGCGAGAAAATTAAGATTGACAGGACGGACGTAGAAGGCAAGAAAGTAGTGGATGTCGACATTTTATATGATACGAAGACCCTGCCGAAGTCAGCACTAATACCAGATTCTCATAGAGCGCATGTATTTTTCACGTATGATCAAATACTAGGATTGAGAGATATCGCTTGAATGTGGGCTGCCTACATGCAAGCAGAACATATGGAAGTTCACACAGATGACACAGAATCGGAGAAATGGTTACATGCCAGAAGGAATGTTGAAGGAAGCTGTGGACTATCTTACTTCTGCAGGAAGAAACAGCAATTGGATAGTGATGGGTACTGAATTCTGGAGAGTATGTCTGATCCTTTTGACATAAACGACAGTTTGAGAAGGAGCTATATAGAAGCGTTTGAGGAAAATCATGAATTTACTTCACAGACAATTGGTGAAATTTTTACCAAAATTCAAACATGGTTTCCGGATGAAGAGGCGCTGAAAGATGAAAGAAATAGAAATCAATGGAGTCCTATTATCAACACTGGTAATTCTGGAAATGAAGAACATGGCAAAAACAATTTCATTGGTGGTTACTCCAGTACAAGAAGTATGCTTGAAAATCAAATGGAAAGTCATCGTGACTATGTATGGATAGATAAACGCCGCGCTGCACTGGAATTATGGATTGGATTGTTGTGCGCCTTGTTGAATTTAGATAAAAATTGTAAATGGCCGACAAAAATTCCAAGTAGTGGGGGCCGCTTCCTGATCACAGGTAAGAATTGTCCACCACAACATGGTCACAATGACTTTGACGTCAGGGAGAGTGGTTCCCTCGGTTACTTCACAATTAAAATTGCAACTGAAGTTGTATCTTTATGGATAGCTTCTGGGTCTCATCGTTATGTCCATTTCAGTCAGGAGGAAAAGGACAGAATTTCAAGTTGTTTGGAAATGCATGAAATTCAAATAACCCTACAGTCTATTTTAATTGGAAATGGTTACGTTCAGTATGCAGGGGCAGGATGGAATAGTACAGGAGAACTGAGGTATCATATGTATATTATCCCGGACGGTTGGAATATGAAAGATGCTATTTGATACATATATGGACGCAGTTTTAGCAGGAAAGGTCAACTACTATCTGTTCACACATAACAAAGTTCAAGCAGTCCTTCGAGACGTGGTCATAGCGACGGAGAAGCCGATGAAAGTGATGATGGCGGTGACAATGAACTACAAGATATGGATGATTTGGTAATGGCAGATGTTGAAGAGCCACCTTTAGGTTGACAATTGCTCCTTGAATAAAGTTTTCCTTGTTTACCTTGCATGTCTCAGAAACGGTTCTAGTTATTTATGTATATGTTCCTGTCATTTCTTTGCAATATCATGTGTTTAATACAGGCTGTCATCTTACTTGGACATTGCCGACAACAGAAAATATGTAAAAATTCTTCCTCTATACGGGGGAAACTTTTTTGCAGGAAATTAAATATTTAATTTTTTGCAACAAAAAATCAATTATTTAATTTTCTGCAAAATTTTTGCCTCCATATGGAGGCCGAAAAATTGCAGAAAATTAAATAATTGATTTTTTACAACAGGAAATCAATTATTCAATTTCCTGCACTTTTCGGCCTCCATATGGTGGAACAGTTTTACATATTTTAAATTGAAACATGATTATATTTCTTTTGACTATTTACAGTGGCAGAATCAACTACTGGTACTGGTAGTAACGACTAAGAAACCTCCATGAATAAGTTGGCCCCTATTAACAAATTGTTCTACCCATATTCTAATTATTCAAAGAACGTGACATCGACCCATATCGCTCTGGATGCGACATTCCACAATAATGGTAATGAAAATATTCCTCTGCCATACAACGTATTGCACATTCTCGACAGACGTTTGGGCTGATTACAAACGACATGCCACATCATGAAAATATAATAGCACGAAGAGATTTCACACTATGCGACATGCAAAAAATAGAAGCTGCTATCAGCAGCACACGGACAGATCCGACGCCCATTACGAAGTACCTGATGTGGAAATAGTATACAGCGGTGAGTTAAACTGTGCGATTCCTGATGATCAACGTCCCTTCGAACCTTCGGAACAGGTCACTGATGAAAAAGTTCCAGCGAATTATTTGGTAATGTTATCAGAAAAAATTGTAATTGACGCTGTACGTAAGTAAATCCGGATGCTTCGATCAGATAATTTTAGTGCAGATGTTGTTCGTAACCACATAAATTATTGGAAGAAATGCAAGTCCATTGTGGACAGAACAGTTGATCGGAGTTTAATCGACGACTGATTTCAAAAAATGGAGGTACCATACAACACTTCGTCAGACGACAATATAAAATTTTCTTATAGAAAAAGACGTCATTGATGTGTTACGTACACAAATGAATACCACAGATGTGAAATTTAGACCTTGTTTCAACGAGTTTGACTGTGACTATATCTGACGTCATCTGCACTCCGAATTCTTTGCACAGTTGTACATGTCCAAAAGAAATCATGTAATGACTAATGACAAGTATTCAATTGAGTGGAATCAAAGTAGAAACACGTCGCCGAAGTCCTTCGTTGGAATTTTACAGATACATACCGATAAAACAGCAACAAATTTGAAGTAGCAATCATTAGTTGGTTATCCCATACATGTAACATTTTTGAATATGTCCGTATACAATTCAGATGTTTTCTGATAGACCATGGATATACATTAGTTGGATTTATTCCTGTTGGATTAAAAGGATCGCAGTCAGAGAAAGTCATAGAGGACTACTGCGGCAATACTGGAACAGACAGTGATGACATTATTGCTATTGATAATCATGTCCCACTGACCTCGTAAGTGCAGGGTCGAGATGATAAAATGGTTTCGTTGCATGACGCAATGACAAAGGTTCTTGAGCCGTTAATTGAAAATCCAATGGAAGGTTTTACGGTATGTACAAACAACAAGATGAAATGGAATTGCTTCCCTGTCATAGTGTCATACTGCTATGACATACCAGAAAGCAAAGACATGTCTGGATTTCTACATAACTTTACTACCACACGTCCATGCGTGAGATGCTTAGGAACTTCAACCAATAACAAGACAGGTATAATATCTGCATTATCGCCTCCCAGAACCGTTCACTATGTACGAACCAGAAGGGATGCGGTTACCGCTTTTTTGAAATCAGCAAATACAGCGTCGTCAACAGCACGGAAGAATTTTTTACAAAGGGAATAACAACAAATTCTGTAGGATATTTCTGTTGCACCATGGGTCCCATTTCTGGAGAAGCTGAAGAAGAGACATCCGCACCTACTTCTTCCAGGTTTGTTCCCAATTTTTACGTATGAACAATTGCATAACCTTCATCTCGGTACTTCTAAAGAAATCAAAATATGTTTCATGACATATCTGTCAAGACCCCGACAGTCTTTCCGAACGTTTTCTGGCTCCACTGCGATTCGACATAGCTGATTTCAGAACATTAAATGATTCAAAATAGCTTGAAGATCATCTTTTATTCCAGCTACAATAATATATTCAACTTTCCATAATGGAACAAGTTCCGACATAGTTTGAAACAATGTGAAACGGCTGTGATAGTAGATGTGTACACATTGAAGTCAAAAATTCACTACAGTATGGCTCTGTTAGACACTGTATGCCATATACACACCATGCGGTGTTATATGTTTTGCGGAAAATCAATTAATCAATTTTCGCAAAATCGCAATCACCATATGGAGTCGACATTTCATGATTTCTGTACCTTATTTTCTTTCATTCAAGATACAGTCTGTTTAACAGAGGCTACATATGATACGAATAGAACGTAAAGAGTTATTAGACGAAGCAGAACTTTACTCCCCGTAACCATTCAGGACACAATCGCTTTCTGTTATATCTTGGGGTATGCCTTTTATTTTGCCTGTTATTCCATGGTGTCTTGGTTGTCATCTTTTCTTCCACCCATAAGTCTTTCCCAAGGAAAACATTACGCCTTCCTTCTCTTCTTCTTGCAACATGTATGCTGATGTGCCTGCTGATTTTGGTTTGTCGCACAGGTGATTTGCTATCCTGTTGACGGCGGGCTGGCTGGTTCGATGTAATATGTTCCTTAATGCGGTTTGAATGGAAAGTATATTGACAGCTGAAAGAAGTATATCCCTCAAGAGTTGTCGGTGTGGTACGTATTATCTAGTTGATTTTGAAGTGAGCTTAACTTTGCTACGAAATATCTGAATACTTCTGCCTCAAAATTATCTGGTTCTGCTGCCATGGACTCGATCAAGGTCATTGATTGGAAAATAGTCAGCGTTCTTACTTTCTTGTCCTCTCTGTTGTACCAAACATTGAACGTCGCGATGGCTTCCTTATATGTATTGCAATATCCGCTGTTGGTTGCATAGTAGCTTAGAGTATCTTCTGTAAGCATGAATGGTATCGATTTTAGTTTATCATGATCGTCAACTTCACATATATATTAGCCATAGTATCAATGATGTTGACGCAATTGTCTAAATCTTCATCCCAGCTGCCTGAGAATGTGGGCTCAGCTATGAAATCTCTCATCAAACCCGTAACACAGTTTTCTATTATCATCTCTGTATCCATCCCCATATTTTTCGTGAGGTCTTGGTTCGCGGCCGTGATTATCAACCCTTCTACTTTTATTCATATCATCGTCAGGGTCGTCATCATCGTCTGGTGGTCCTCCTTCGTAATTATTAGTTTCGTCTGGTTCTTCTTCGACTTCATATTTTGGTTCCGATGGAGATGATGGGCATGAAGGGAAGGATGGGTTTCCAGGGATATTATCTCTTCTGTCAGGGTGACAATTATCTTTTCTTTTCGCAACTTAAAGGTTCTTCTACACCCTTTTCAGGCTTCTCTTGTGAAGGGCATGCCTTTGTGCTGATATGTGACTCGCAGTAGAGGAGGTCGATGATGGCCTTTGCTTGGTGTAATCTTCTTCCTTTTTTAATATAGATGCCTCGTTCAATCAGGAGGGTTGTCCAGTCGGTTAGTACTGGTATTCCCCATGAATTAATCGTATGTGGTCGGAAAGCAGTAAGAAAATCCACCCAGAGGTCTTCCCTCCTTAAATTGGATCTTTTGTACGAATCATACATTTCCTAGCTATAATCTCTCAGTATTTTCCCATGTTGCTCTTTCTCTTCCTTGGTTGCAGTGTCAGACAATGGGTCAGGGTCATCAGATACATTTGGATAGGGAATTGCATCAGATTTATCTTCCATGTCTGGTGGCCCAATTGTACTGAGAGATCTTTCGCTGGTCGTCTTGAAAGATGAAGAATGTAGCTCGAGATGGATGTAACTTGGATGCTTGATGGGTTTTTGGATCACCGCCGGTATCGCGTTAAGTTTCGAATTCGGTTTCAGTTTTGGTGTGTCTTTCGGGAATGGTGGTTCAGGTATACCCTTCACTCGGTCAGATGTTCTTTCCGTTGCTGTACTTGCTTGTCCTTTCGACTGAGTTGGCGGAGTCATTCTTCTCACCGGCAGAGAAGTTTAAACTGTCGAATTGCCTACCTTCCTAAATGCCAAAAGGCCAAATACCTGTACAACGTAGTTAAATGGTCTATCTTTTTATTTGTGCCAAGAGCAAGAAAAAGAACGCAAAGTTACACGATTTAATAAGTGTCAGTTATACGAAAAAGCCGCAGTTCCTTGGTGGTGCGGGTGTTGAACTCTGTCCTGGCACAGTTAAGTGACTTTGAAGACAGATATCAAAAGAACACTAATGTATTCCTATCGACTCTAGTTGCAGTCGATGTAAGATCAGAAGCATGCGTTGATAGCGTGGGGATCTCTCTTGCTCCTCGCGTTGATTTTCAATCAACCTCGGGCGCGTTTGGTGCCAGGTTCCCCTTCTACCGATGTATTATCTTTTTCAAGAATAATGATGCTAGTTGCTGTTTTTCTTTATTAATTTGTCTTTTTATTCAAACATTAAAGTCGTCTCCAACGTGGAGTGGTATGTATGCTAGAAATTTGATTAATTCCAGTTTGGGTCAATCGAATCACACGTGTAATAACGCCCTGCTGTCGGTATTTCTAAATGGTACAGTAGATATTATTAATTCTTTACGCGTGTAAAGGTTGCTTTATTACTCGTTAATTGAATGAATATTTTCACTATATAGTGATTTTGATAAAATGTGTTAATTTCTTCTTTATACGGTTTTGTTCCCTTTTGCACAATTCTTCTCTTCTCCCCTGTCCGTATCTCGACGTTTGTTTTAATCGTTATTTCATCGCTGCGGTATCATGGCCGCGATTTATGTCTGCCTGCATCGTGATCGTCTTTCTTTCACCTTGCGTTATCACCGTCGTCGTTCCTTCTTGCGTTGTAGCCGTCGTCTTCTCGTTATGAGTCATCTCCATCGTCTCTTTTTCTTCTTGCGTCATCACCGTCATCACTTCATTGTCGGACGAATGGATCGCGGCCTTGTTCGGTGATGATATAATCGACAAAGTGACACCACCGGAGCACTCCGTTTCTAGTTGATAGGAACTGTTTCGCAGCCTTCCCCGTGAGAAAATTTGGGAGGACTACGTATGCCTGTGCCTCGGACAAGCCTAGTATGTCGCACTCTTCGACCGTTCGCGAAAGGAAGTCGAAAATTCATATTAAGTCTTCGCAGAATCGGTGTTATTTCATGGTAATCTCCAGGCCTTTGATGTGCCTGCGTAATTCACCAGTGGATGAACTAGCACGGACGCCGCGTGTGAGAGATAAAAAATAGTATCGATAGGACATTAACCGGCCGTAGGCCGGGTTAGATGGTTTAAAAGAGGTCAGTACTCGGTGCTTCGGGACTTTTTTACGTTCGAAGAACGTTACTGATAAGTAAATGACATCCCAATCTTGGCCTGTGGTTTCTTCATCCTCTTCCGATGATGAAGAGTCTTATTATTTCGAGTTCCAGCCGGCGGTTTTGATCGGTACGAATGTGAACTTCGAGGACCTTTCCTAGCGTTGCGTGATGTATAATGATGTTCCATAGCAACTCGTTGAGACGGTAATAGTAGAGGTTGGAGTGCGTCCTCCTGACCCGGTATGGGATTGTGCTCCACTTTTATTTGTTCCACCTAGAGAATTGAGTTCGAGTATTGTTTTTGTGATGATCCATTATCCAAGAGGGTGTTGACGTCCGCACGTAAAAGTTTTACGTCTTCGACCACTGAATCTGTTGGAGATTTTGGTTTGTTGTTTGGAAATTATAGAGTGATAGCTACAAGTTCGTTTCGAAGTCTGTTAACCACGTCTTCAAACGCGGGCTTACGGGCAAGTTCTCCATTCAATTTCTTGTTGATTCTACTAAAAGACTCTTGAAGTCGTTGGATTCCGCAGCAGAAATGCGCTGGAAGACGGTTTTGTCGACTTGTTCGGCTGTTGTTTCAGGCGGATCCATTGGTTCTTGATTATCGGTGCAGAAACCAGAACGTGAGGCTGTACGGGATGCGTTAGGCGATCCAGTGGGCAGGATTCCGGTTGCTGACCATGTTTTTCGTAATCCGAGCGGTCTAGGGATGCCCATAGTCTTGTCGGCGTCCATCGGTCAATTTCCACTCAGAGAGATTCTCGGCTGGGAGACCAGATGTAGTGCAATGCAACCAAAGAAAGGGGAAGACGAGTCACTAACGGTGTTCGAAGTCTTCTTTCCGAGTAGCTCGTAGATTGTAGCACTTCACCAAAAAGGGAAGGAAAAGGCAGGTATATGCAGATAAATGTAGTGGTTGACTTTCCGACGAATAGTCGTGTCGGGAGATGAACTGAAGACAAGAGTCGATGGAGTGTCGATTTAGAAAGCGCGCTTTCTGCGGAAGTACGGGATGATCCGGCGACTACCTCGTGAGAGGTGGAGCTGAACGACGGTACTACCAGTGAAACACGACTAACGGTGAGATCACAAGTGAACAGCGCTTGTAAGGCGGGGTGATAGCTTACATATGCGTTGAAGAATGAGGGCCGATGCCAAAGGTGATTAGACGAACGCGTCGAAATCAAACTTTGGGGGCGGTTGAAGTCCGAAGAACGTTTGTGTTTATTATCATTAAGGGAATTCAGGGCGAAGAAGCCCCTCAAGTAGACTCCACCAGTCGCATAATGGCGCAAGGGGAGCGCCCTGTACACGTGGTACCGTAAGGTACTGTAAGTAATGTACAGTGGTCCGGAAAACGCGTTGCCGACGATCCAGGTGATCTAACTAACGAAGAAATCTTGACAAGCGTGACAGAGAAATTGTGACCGAGAAAATGTGAAATGTGGCAGAGGAAGTGTGACAAAATGTTACAAGATGTGACAAAGTATGTCGACTTAGATTTGAACTCAGAGTCACTCGGTTGACGTTCAATTGCACCACAGTGACCTGGCTTCTCAAAATTGAAGCACAGGTCATCGTCTCGTCTGCAACTTGAAATACCAGTATTCTTGTATCTTCTATCATTGCTTCGGTCTTCGTATTTCGGTCTATCATAACGCTGCTGACCTGCGAAGTGGATCCCCATTGCTTCTTTCTCGTATTCTTCTGATGAATGTGATGATGCACTCGGTGATGAAGATCTCGATTTGCTAATGAATTTAGGCAAAATAGTTTCTCACGTCTGTGTTTTCGGAAATAAAATTCCCATTTCAAATGGCGCAGTTGGGGCCAATCCCCACAAACACTATAAAGTTCATAATGGCAGCGTATATTTGAGCAATCTACAGTATATGTAGATTTTTTATGACACATTCGTGGCTCCTGCAAAATTTGAAAAATTATTTGTATGGGAAATTCATGGCCTGTACAGTATTTGTAGATTATTTGTAGGACACATTGACTTTCTCTACACAATTTGTAGATTGCATGTATGACACATTCATGGCCCCTTCACTATTTCTAGATTATTTGTATGGCACATTCAAAAACTCTTTCATGTTGTGTAGGTTTTTCGTAGTTTGCCGTCCCCATGACGGGATCCCGTCTCAATATCTGCGATAGGTGGCTATCCGGTGTGGTGACACGGCACCAAAAACTACAATGGTTGAATAATGTATGTAGTGTACATTCATAGTGAACTGTGTTAAACGGAATAAATTGCAATAGAAACCTCCGTACGAACTGTAAACGTTAGAAGTGACACGTAGGCGTCATCTGAAGAATGTTCGATCCCCGAATGGAAACTGAATGGGGACATTAATTCGAACTGCGACATTCGCAGTTCGGTTGAATGTAGTCATTACAAAATCTACATTTCACGAAAGATAAATTGAATGTGACAATCAAAGGACATCTGGGATGGGCAGTTAAAACGACCATATACTACGATAATTTAAGAAAAACATATCGGGCATGTGGGTATGTATATTGCGTATATCACTGGGATGCGGTGCGTATGGGTACATAAATATGAAATAATGAATATATAATATAGTATATTATTTAGGATATATTACATATGTCATATTATATGTCCAATATATCCTTATCGCATTGTTTGTGATAAAAGATATGGGACATATAATATGACATACATTATATATACTATATAATATGCATGCCATATAGGTTCATTTTTTTAATATTGTAAACGGGAAAATGCAATAAATTAAGGGTGAACAAAAATAAGATATGAAACAAACTAGAAAGAACTGAAATGCAAAATCGTAAAAAAAAATTGTCAACACTTGTATATATATATATATATATATATATCTAGAATCGTAAAACGAATACCAAGAAAAGGGTATTGTGAAAATGGGAGCGGTGAATTTGAAATTTGTACCACGGTAAAAATCCAAACAGAACACAGAACAAACTACGGAAAGAGAATGTCTGTACCTGCCTGTTCATGGCCACCTCGGCGTGGAAATGCTGGAAAAGAAGAAATGGAAGAAAATATAAAAGCAAACATGTTTAGAAATATGAATAATAAATTTGTTGTATATACGTAAAGGTATATATGAAAAATATACATACCGAATAAATCAATGCGAGTAGACTGTCAGCTTGCGAAAAAAAGAAAGTAGTTGGAAATCTGTTGAGAAAGATGGTATGTGAATAAAAAGAAGATTGTTTGTAGAAAAAAGAAATGCGAGCAGACCAAATTTCCGCATTTTTGTGAAACCCCAAACTGCCCTAATGAAGTACGAATTCGTCGGGATGTGCGTTATTGTTATGCCTTTGGCAAAGCTGCCCAGGGCCCCAACAAAAATTGGCAGTTGACTGAAAACGTTGCGAAGAGTTTTAAAGATGAAGAAAGAGATACGGAAGGAAGGAGAGAAGAGCTGACAAAACGACACACTCTGGGAATGGTACTGTTCATAAACTTACTTGAATAGTCAATTGCGAGAGCATTTTCAAATAAATTTGAAGGGGCACCAAGTTTGTGCTTTTTTCAATTATTGTTGAAAACATTATTCAAAATTTTGATAGGACCATTTGAAGACAATTAACACGACCATTTGAAAAAAATAATACGTAATTTGTATTAATTTTCTTCAACTGGTCCTAGATTTATTTCAAATAATTATTATTTTGAAATCTTTGACATCTGGAATGACATGAAAGATGTGAGCATGAAAAAGAAATAGGTGCTTATTACTATCCGATATAATTTTATATGTACTGCACATGTAACGGTCGATTGTAGTATGTAATTTCTGAAATTTGATAATTCTGTTGATACAGAATGTAGTCCTGATATGTAGTGATATACTGGTATAAAACATAAATACGTATCCAATAAAAAAATAGACTAGGGAGTTCAACTGTACTTTTCATTTCTTTTTGTCAGTCTTAGTTTTGGTATCATTTTTCTTGAAGTACTATCAATTGCAGTAGAGTGGATCAATCATTAACTATTCAATCACGTGATGGTAACGGTTATGCGAAAAGTGGGACAGGTCCTGGAATGTTGACGCGGTCTAATAAAGTAGGGGGGCAGGAAAGTTCACCCAAATCTGGACTGGTTCGTGATCTATCATCAATTAAAATATGTCACCACTTCTAGGAAGTAACAAGAGCAAAGGGATAAAAAATAGGAACGATGATAGTGAAGATGATATTGATTTACCTCTCGCTGTTAATGATGGAAGTGATAATAGTCCGTGTTCAATGGATTCCGTAGTAAATCATGATATGAGACGCCCTAATCGGCTACAAAGACGCAACAGGAAGAAAAGTCATGAAAACAATAGGAATGATGGTGTTGGCTATGGTGATGATTTGTCTGTTCATGTTAATGATGAAATATCATAGTCCGCGTGAAATGAGACGCCCCAATCGTGATTCTTCTATGTCAAGACTACAAAGGCGAAACAGGAGGAAAGCAAAAGAAAGTAGGAACGATGATAAGGATAATAGTGATGATGATTTATCAGTTTCTGGTAATGATGGAATTAACTTTAGTCCACGTGCGATGACTTCCGTGGGAAAAGGAACTGGGTTGTAAATAGTACTGTCACCATACCAATTGACAAGTATAACGATATAAATGCTGATTGTGTACAACAAAGTAATTGCGTCGCAACTCATGCGAAGTCTAAATCTGTACCAATAGAAGATAAGTCTTTTGAAACAGGACAATGAAAAGCTAAGAATAAATGCTGAGTTTTCGGAAACCATTACAACTACGAACGAATCAACATGTAGGAAGGGTAAAAGAACTTTGAAGGGAAACAAGGAATGTCTCGGAATGGAGATGGCTGAGAAGATGTTACCAAGTGAATTATCCAAATATATCAAAAACCTTTTTGGTAGAATATCGTTTTACGCACATCAGTATGTTTCCGACGTTGTTTTTCATCATTTTCGGATATGAAATCAAATCAAGATTGGGATCCTAATATAAGAAATTATGAGGCAGAGGATGTAGAGGACAGAGACTGGAGAGGAAGATGTACCGAGGTTACTGAGTTTGAAAAGAATATTGTGCTTGACGGTTCGTTTCACCCACTGGGAAGTCCCCTTATGGATTCCATAAACAAAATTAATGGACGTATTGAAGTTAAATCTCTGTATTATACTCACTGCCCAATGGAATATTCACAAGATGCGGAAATGTTTACATCATCTGTTGCTGCCATGTCTAATTTTATAGGACAATGTGCTATATATATATAATGTATACATTTCCTCCGCTCTCACTTTAAAATTTAGAAAGCACCATCTGTCAAAACTGAGACGTATATCTATAAATTTGCTTCTGAGAGCGAAGAATTGATGAGAAGGTTTGAATCAGCTTGTTCGTGTTGAATAAGTGGTCGAAAGGCGAAGGTGAAACAATTGTATTTTTCATGTCTTGGATATGGTGATATATTCTCCTGCCAGTGACAAACTAGGTGATGATGAAGGTACTGATATGGAGGCTAAGGAATTTTCAGAAGCTTATAACAAATTACACCACGTGCATTCTAATTTTGAAAAGATACGGCATTTTGGAGAACAAGCAGTTTTTCAGACATTTGTTCGAACAGTTGTAACAAAGATTATAAGCTCAATGATGATGGAGTTGATATATTGTTTCCAAATCAACCAGCACGAATACAAATATAAAACATGATAGAGACGCCACAATAATGTCAATTATAAGAATGGACACTATCATGACATCAATTGTCGGCTAATTTAAACCTGTAGCAGAGGAATATGAAGGACTTAATGCACCAAGCAATGAATATGACAATGATGAAGAAATAATTCCAGCAACTCTATCATCAAAATCAACTCCGTCTTCAACTTCACATGCAATTAAATTGAAATCGAAGGGTGGTACAATTCCTTCAGATGCCAGAAGGAGTCTGAAGAAACTTCTGCCTGTACCAGCCTCAATTGTATTAAATGATGCAATGGAAATAGTAAAGAAATTTATAGAAAATAAAATGAATAATACAATCGAAGAGTTTCAAGTTGAATCACCAGAATTTGGTTTAGAGATAGATAGACTACAAACCGATTATCTAAAATACACTTTGGCTCCCAAACATCCTATTAACAATAAGTATTACATAAGTATTGATTCCAATACCTTTTCTAAGTATATATGTTCATGGTACGGTGTAGTATCAGACTGTTATATTCTTCAATCACCTTCCTTGGATAAACCATTCAAGCCTTTTATATCTGAGGATCCGATTGATGTATTGAATGAAAGCGATGAGGAAGAATAAGTACATGAAGATGGAGATAATTATGTGGACGTAATGATTGAATCGTCATCTGGTGATGATGAGAAAGAAAATATATAAACAGACGAGGAAAAGTAACTACAACGTCGACCGAACTAGAATTGAATGAGATATTAAAAGGAGATTTAGACACATCGGATGAAAGGAATAGGGATGAAACTACTGGAAGTGTCAGAGGAAAGAAGAACGTAAAAGGACGAAAAGTTCGAAAAGGTAGTGAAAAAGAGGGAGAATTTAAAAAGAAAAGAACAAAGAATAGAAGTGATGAAGACTATTATCATGTGAATGAACTAATTCTTCGAAGACGAAGTATAGAAAAAGGATTTCTTCATCAAAGGTTGTGGTAAATCAGATTGAAGAATCCAAATAACTATACTATTACTGAATCATGTCATCTTCTTGTTTATTTTCATACAATGCACCGCGTGGTTTATAAAATCGATTGACACAGAAAATATTTTCTGTCCATCCAGTCCCAAGGTTTCTCAGCTTATCATATTCAACCTTTCTCTTGACTTTGTTTGAAATGACATTCATTTCCGTATCCGTGGGAACTAAGTTCCTTTTCCTCTAATATCGTCTATGGGTGCAAGACCCAAACCTTTGCGAGATACGTTTGTTCTGATTCTCCTTCTGTTCTTTTTCACTGCAGCCTTATACAGTTCAACACTGCATCTCCTTCTTCAACATGATGGTACTACTTCAAAAAACCTGTATAAAGCATAGTTCATCACCCATTGGTCTTTCAGAATCATCAGAGTTGTTTTTACAGTGATTTTTACTTGATCCATTACTCCAAATACGTATAAAAGACAACACTTTTGCAAACCATATTCTCATATATCCATCTGAAACAGGTATATCATCATCAACTTTAGCCTCAATCATTACACAATCCAGACGAGGATCTTTCGACCGATAAAATTTCTTCTTCGCAACCGTTCTTTGAGACATTCGTAATGTTGATTTTGGAATGAAGACTTCATTTGAACCACTAACCATCTCATTCAGAAATGAAACAGTGTATCCAGATACGAATTCAGAACTTGTAACAACCATTTTTACAATCCTGGATTCTGGTAAACTATATCCTTTCTCACCCAAAAGTTCTCGAAGAAGATTGATTAGAATTAGCACTCCTTCTTTTTCCAAAACATCCTCCAAATCGAACAAGTACGTTTTTAATGTATTTCTTCTGGTCGGTACATTCTGTTTCTTATACATTTCACGTTAAAATGTCTCTAAATCATACAAAGTTATAGAAACCCCACTTTTAACTATGAAAGCACCATCCCCTCGAACGGCATTTGCCCTACTTGGATTCGGGTTAATAATTACATTATTTGCTCCTCGTCTGGAATTTATACCGATAGATTTATTGTACCTATTTGAACATTGTAAAATTCGTTCCTCCTGTCTTCGAATTGTTTCAGACATCGCACTACCAGTTCTTTTTGACGTTTTTTCATAGTCCGCCTTCACCCATTTGTGTGTCATCTCATACAAACCACCACTCATCTAACAAATCCCACCTGTCCTTCTCAAGTCAATGCATAGATTATCTAATAGGGGCCACTTCGATGTAACCATACCAGATTTTTTGTAACGTTCAAATACACTCCTACCAATAGTTTTAAAGTCTTATATACTTCGATCTAGCCTTTTCAAATCTTCATCTGTCCACCCGGGCGTGCGTCCACGACAGTTTATATCGTTCAGAAGATTAACATAGAAAATAAATACAGTTGTCACGGGCGCTTTCGTCGTTTCTCCGCAACACCGGTCAATTATTGCACCCAGGAAAGGGGAAACCTCATTGATTCTGTCGAGGTCGGATGCTTCTAACATACCTAGGATGCCACTGTCAGTAGAAAGCCCTGACATATTTTTAGTGTTGATTCCCTTTGAGAAGTCCACCTTGTAGGTCATATCCAGTAGAAAGTTTCTCAACATTAGAAGGAAAACAGTTAAGAAGCCGCAGTACTAACTTACGGATTGTCATAAATGACCTCTTATCACCATTTGCATTTCTAATTGAAGTAGAAAATCCTTTTTTGTCCTTTCACATGATACTTGCGGTTTCTTTGATCATTCTGGAAATGCCAAGTGACAAATATGCATTGTCTCAAATGTGAAAATTGAATATAAGGCAATGGCCGGATGGATACCAATCAACGGAAAAGTGGAGAGACCGGGTGGAATTATTAGCATATACAGGGAATGAAATTCATCTAAAAAAGTTGTGTCACCAAGATGTATACGACGCAGCATCTGATTGGTTCTTGTATAGTCCGTTCACACGTAGTAGTGCATGATCTAAGTTCGTTTAGTCGAACATCACAGCGATGACAAGGGGATAACGGTGTATTGTTTCGCCTGACACTGGCCATATCTTCTGCTTCTGGTAGATCAGCGATGTAAGAAGAAATAAAAATGTGGGCTCTTAACATAAATCTTTCTTTTGTCTCACAAACTAAACCCTCTACAGCTATGTTAGTAATAGAACGTA
>JAULBU010022022.1:0-18943 GCA_032358235.1 Odonthalia washingtoniensis
AAATTGAATTAATTTCGTTCAAAGGCGGAATGTTGTATATTGAACATGTAATTTCTAATCGTTGTGACCGCCAATAGTCATCGAGACCGGTATCCAACAGATCTAGTACATTACTACAGACAACGTTTTACAGCAAGTTAATACATCACCTTTACTTCAAGTATTATTGAAATATACAGTACCCAAAAAGGCTTTTCCATCATGATCATTTTCCTCAGAAATAGTCACAGTGATCTTGGTGCCCATGCAATGATTGCCAAATTCGTTTCCAACTCTCCCCGAAAAATATAAACAGTCCGAAATTTTGAAAATTTGAAAGTATTCCCCATGAGCACTGCTAATGACATGTAGTGATTGCCAAATGAGTCGCCAATGGTACCCAACCGTTTTTTAAAAATACCCAAACTTTTAAATTTTTGAAAACGAGTAGATGAGCAGTTCTTGATTGTCTATTGTATTATCAAAATTGTCCCAAAACGTTTTTGGAAACCCTAAAAAGTTAATATTTTGACTTTGAAATTATTTTTAAAGTATCTAATCATGATTCCGAAATGCCCCAAAAATCCTATGAGAAACCAAAATATATATTTTTCCGATTTTTTACCATTTCGATATTTTCCGTCGCCAAAAGTATTTGATTCCTTTGCAACCATTCATTATTTTGGAGACAAAAAAAGAGATCTTTTGGATTTCCAAAAGTTTTTTGGCCCATTTTGAAAACAAGTTTTACTGACGTGGGCTCCGAATACCAGCATCACGGGACATAAACCCTCTGGTTCCATGGTAGCATTTTCGGCATAGATTTCCAATTACAAACATTCCCCGTCGGTATGGTTGTCTCTGTCTAGAAATTGTCGAAACTTTGTGTATGCGCTTCGGAGGGGCACGTGTTAATGTTCAATGATCCCGATAGATCCAGGTCTTTCTATAGGGGCTTCCTCCGTATTGGTTCCGGTCGCTGCTGCTTTCCCCTTCATCTCTCGTGAGATGTACGCTGTTCCTTTCTCTACGGCGAGATAGTCGGGGGTCATGTAGGTACAGAACCACAATTTTGAAATCGATTTCCATTTCTCAATTGTGGATTGATTCTTGAGGAACGCAGCGGCCTTGAAATGGGTACTCTCATTGACTAGTTGTAGACAACTGGTTGGTTGTTCAAGAACAAGGCATCGACGATCGAGCTATGGCTGAATTGTAGCTCATCTGTTCCGATTATATGTCTAAATCGGTGGGGAGTTGATGCATTGTTCTTACATGTCGGGAAGTCTTCTGCGATCTTTCGATGTTCCACTTAGATGTTCTTCTTCAGGTACCCATAGTTTGCCCTTTTCAGAATTGGTGAGTTGATATGACCGAAGAGTGTCCAAATCCTCTGTGAATGCTCCTTAATTCCTTCCTCGTATACAGGGCATATGAAATGGCGTCGGCTGTCTGTAATTCTCCAACGCCAGGGTCTGTCTGAGGTTGCTAATGTACAGATATTGTCCTTGGAGGCTGATGTTCAAGCCGTTGATTATCATTTCGCAATAGGAAAAGAAAGATGGGATATTATCTTCGATTATGGAAAATTCTACGTCTATGATTAGTTGTAACTCCGTGAACGGTATTTGGATATTCACCTCGCCCATGACGTTGCTTCCCCAAATTCCTTTAACGCCTTTTCTTTGTGGTCTTATCTTTATCTTCCTACCGAACTTTCATTCATAGGCATGGTACTACATCTTACACATCATGGACTTCCTGTCGGCCGAGTGTTGATTGTCGCAGCGTTGAAAACTGGTCCGCATTGGTACTTGAGTTGGTTGTCATGGTACGCAATTCTGAGAACAAATTTCTTCGTACGTCCTACCGTGGAAGCAATATTTATTGAATAACTTTCTTTCGAAGGTGTGATGGCCTCCTCAGTCGTCCTAAATGAGATATCAGACTCAAGATCCTCCATATCATCTTCTACCCATTTAACATCATCATCGTTCATCAGCTCGACATAAGCATGGCTTCTGGGTACTTGACTTTTAGTTTATTGAAATCCTTTGACACTTCTTCCTTGCTATGTTGGCTTTTTCCCAGTCTTCATCACAGCAGACGAAGCAACCCTTTACTCTCCACATTCATGCTAGGTTAAGGCAGTTGGGTCTGTTTGTATCGTTTCTAGAGGCTTATTTCCTGTTGGTCCATGGCTTCTTGATGTCGCACCGTGCTTGTCCTCCATTATACTTCCCAAGAGACTAGTTGGGTTTTTCTTCAACACCGTCTATCATACACACATAATTTCTCCCCTCTGTGCGTGATTTGACACTCAGATGGTTCGCAATTATGTTGAACTCCTTTTGACTAGTTCTAGGCATTCAATCTCAAGGAGTCTCTGGTATATATGGAATATCTATTTCCGTCAAAAGTCGAAAACCCGATCTGTATGGTAGGTAGCATCTAGCTGATTTTTCAGCTCCATTAATAAGGCGATGAATTTTCTAAACAAGGTCTCCTCCGATTCCGTTATTCCTCGGACATGGTCTTTTTTATTGTCATATATTACAACGTTTTATAATCCTAGCATTACGATCGTCACTATTATACCATATGCGCAGTTTATACATATCCTGATCAAAATTTCCACAGTCACTAACGTTATTGGCGAAATAACTCCAGAAGTCACCAGTTAGCATTACTGGTATTGAATTCATCTTCTCTTGTTCTGTAATCTCACTCATGTTATAAAGGGTGTTAACAATTTTGATACAATTATCCACTTATTCCTTCTAACTTCCTGAAAAGGTCAACTTCATCATGAATATACGTATCATGCAATTGATTCCAAGCCCTCTTTTCTCATCATGATAGCTTTTCTCTTGATGTTTTGGTCTATAACCGTCTGAGACCAACGGTTTACAGTTCCATCGTCTTCGGTCACCGCCTTCGTCCTTCTTGTCATATGGGTCGCCATTGGGTTTTCCGCCGTCCTGAGTCCATCTGGCCACGAAGAATCCACTTTTTCTTTCTTCGTCTGATGTGGAAGTGGTATCCATGGATGTGGCATTATTATGGTTAAATACGCTCTTCCTATCCGGAATGAACGTAAGTAGGTGGTTGAAGGTATTTTGGAGCTGGTTAAGGACTTTTAGAAGGGTGTTTGTTTGGGAAAAATATTAGTTGTTTGGTTTGTGTTGATTCTTTGTTCGGATGGTGTGCTGTGTGTGATTTATGGAATTTAATGTGTTATTACTGGGGTGGGAAGGCATGGTGATAATGATGGAAACTGGTTTTGGTACTGGGAATTGTAATGTGAAAGTAAAAGGAAAGGGAATGTGTAATGTTGATTCTAATGTCTTAAAGTAGTTTTTCCAAGGAAAACATGCGTGAGAAGAAGGCAAGACTAGAAAAAAATAACAGAATGGAGTATAAACGACGTCGCAAAAGGGAGTAGAAAAGGATGATCAAAACGGAACGCATGGACAGTAGAAGAGTACTGATCGGAGCGCTTGTTGCATGTTTTGAAGACTGTCTGTGGGGAAATAGATCAGTTAGGGATCCATACTTACGGATGTTTCCTAGCCATAACTGTGAGCCCTTCTCTCCTTCACTCACACTAACTGTATTGTTACACGTGATATGTTCATTCACACAGCACTTTAATCCTATTAAAGCACCTGATGAGAGGGAAGCAATCAGTCTCGATTGCTCTTCTCTCTCATCAAGCAGGTCACACCACAGGTTATGGGCCTATATTGACTCCACTGCTTCTACTACTTCATACTACCCTAATTTCTAACGTTAACACCAACTTTTTCTCACCCTTATCCAATATGAACAATCCTAACAACGCACTTCAAATCCCAATTCACCACCCAATAATCCCTGAACTAGACCCAAACAATCTGGAACCCTTGTTCCTTGTCATCAAATGAGAATCCGACGCCCTCCAAATCAAACATCAGGTATAAAACCTCAACTACTCATTTGACCCTATCTATCGCAGATCCGTAGCTACAATAAGCAGCGTCATTATTTCGTCCCTCCCCAAACATATTACAAATACGGTCATTTTACCAGACACTACAATCAGCCCTTTTTTGATGATCAGGCGCGTTCAGCAGAAACTGGAAAAATGCACGCCAGCTGACCATGATTCCCTTGAAGTAAAAGCTGGAAATACCGTACCACAGAACTACGATTCTACAACTGAATACATGGAAGCACATATTAAACTTTGGGGTCTCATAGCCACAGCACGATAACGAACATTGAATCAGAATCAACGATGATCAAGTTCATAAGTAAGGGTATGCGTGCTGATCCCGAATAACCACCTCTTTTTTGAACAACAACGGAATCCAACAAACGACAATAACTCCCCACCAACCACAGTCCAACTCCCGTGCCGACCGCATTAACCGCTCGTTAATGAAAGCTGCACTGGCCTCTCTCGCACATAGCATACTACCCCATTCCTTCTGGGATTTTGCACTTATTGACGCCTTATTCAAATAGAATCATCTTCCTCACTATTCAACCCGAAAACCACCCATCTCAATCTGGCAACCAGATTACACTTTTCCGTCATCTTTTCTTCCATTCGGTGCCCTTGGGACTGTTTTTGATGCCAAACATGGCAAACTAAAACTCGAACCTCGTGCACACCCCGTCCGTTTCATGCACAACAACAACACCTTCCAACTAACAATTATTTTTCTCAATACGAATCAAATCTCTACATGTAGTGCGACCGACTTCGTCCCATATCATCCTTATTTAGACCCTGCCCATGTCACCATCACTTCCTTCAAAACCTTATTCTATCACCATACATCTACCCATATTTTATCTGACACTCTACCACCCAAACAACTCCATCAGCTTTGATCATATCCAAACAAACAGCGATGGTCCGAGGCACACAACGCAGAGGCACACAACGCAGAGATTCAACAAGTAAATGACAAAAATATCATCGACTGGATCCACAAAGACAATACCCAATCCGACATCAAAAGACACAAACCTGTCCATTTGACAATGACTTATAAAAATAAGCGGTCTTCAGATGGTTCGATAATTCCTCGCAAATGCCGCTGTGCAGTGCTTGGCGATCTAATGAAACCACATCTTCATTACAATCCTGACACTACTAGCGCGTACGCATCTGGAAACCCCATCCCGCCTTCTGATCTCACACGCTCGCTTCAACAATCAAGCTTCACGCCATTTGGACATATCCTCGACATATACCCACGAATCTTATGATCCGAATCACATCGTCTATGTTCATCAAATGCCCCTTGCGGACGGTACGTTGGCACACCCGGATTTCCCATACGGGATTCTACGAAAAAACATGGATGGGTCCAAACCGGCCTGTCACATTTATTTAACTGGATTACACACTCACCTTACATCCAAGAATTATACCCAATCGGAAGCTGACCCTTGTCTATATTTTAAACAACTTCCACGTTGCATAATTCTAATATCTATAACCATCGACGACTTCCTGGTCACCGCACCATCCGAGAACGATATTGATGAATTCTCCGATCATCTTTGTTCGAAATACAAAGTCAAAAATCTTGGCCGGCCGTCCACATTTCTTGGATGGACGGTGCCTTATTCTGATAACGGCGACATACATTTTTCCCACCCTGCTTTGATCAGAAAAATCGCTGCTAAATTAAGGCTTCAAAGCTGCAACCCCAGATCTACTCCATTACACCACAAACCGAATTTGAATGACAATAGCGAACAAAGCCCACCAACCGCCTCGCAAAAAGAATGGTCGTCCCTCTGTGACATAAGATATCTCGCAAATGGTACGAGACATGATATTGCGTTCGTCACGGGCCGACTTGCAAGATTCCTAAAATCCCAGACCACAGCACATCTTTCCTTACTACAACACATCACTTGGTATCTTGTCGGGATAATTCACGATGGTATTACCTTTTCGAACTCTTCCACTTATCCGCTCATTACGTACTCCGACTCCGACTGTGCAGAGGCCCACGACAGAAGGTCCACATCGGCTTACATTTTAACGTCATACGGGACACCGATCCACTGGACCTCCAGCCAGCAGTCCACGGTTTCTTTGAGCACCTGTGATGAGGCGGAGTGCGTTGATGCAAGTCAAGCGCTCTAGGACACAATCTGGATTCACCGAATAATCCAGGAAATTATACCATCAATCATTCCCTCCACTTCATTTCTAGTTGACAACAATGGATTCATTTACATCTCCACGCACACTGAAAAAATAAGACGCAAGAAACACATCGATATCAAATTTCACCATCTCCATCGACATATAAAACTTTCCAACATCAAACTACTGCGTGTCCCCACCTCCCTCAATCTACCTCGCAGCCCTCCTCACCAAGCCCTTGCTCCTCATCCGACACAAGTTTTTACTGAATGCTTTCAAGAACCCAACTCTACCTCCCCCAATTTCAGATGACTACAAGCACGGGTGAGTGTGAGCCTTTCTCTCCTTTTTTTGCTCTTGCTTGTCATCACCTGACATCCTCCTTCACGTATGCTATTTAGACTGGCTTTATACCTTATCTCCGCTACAGTACTTTTTTTTATTATTAGAGGATTATTGTCTAGCGATTTATTAAAAATGACTTGCAAATGTCCTGACAGGTCGCACATCTGTAATTTACAAATCACAAATGCGAAAAATCAGTTCTCATTTCACGTCTTAAAATCAAAGTAAGTGGGTTTCAAATGGCTTGGGAAATCAAATAGGAATCGCCGTCGTGCCTTATTTTTTTTGTAAGTCAAAAATCGAAACAGTAAAACACACGAACTTCTGAACCGGCGCTTTATGACAACAGAACCGTACGATTCTCCTCCCGACCAACGCCCAACTCCAATGCCAACCGCTCCATAACCCTTCCCCACACTCGTAACAACCGACACTGTGTCTGTTGATATGAGCGTGGGGAAGGGTTATGGAGCGGTTGGAATTGAAGCTGGCGGCGGATTAGCCCATTCGATGGCATCGAATGGGCTAATCTGACGACAGCCGCCGTATCTATTCAACTCTTTTCGTTAAAAGTCACACTAACCATCACCGAAACAAAGTCAAGTTAACATCACATTGTATTGAAAGTTCTCCCTCACCATCACCAAATTAAATCAAACACACAATACATTGGACATTCTCCCTTACCATCACCTAATTAAATCAAATATATATTGAATTGTACGTTCTCCCTTACCATCACCAAATTTGAATTGGACGTTCTCCCTCACCATCACCAATTTTAATCAAAGAAACATTACATTGGACGTTCTCCCTCACCATCACCAAATTAAATCAAACACACATTACATTGGACGTTCTCCCTCACCATCACCAAATTAAATCAAACACACATTACATTGGACGTTCTCCCTCACCGTCACAAAATTAAATAATAATTTGATTGCATTGAAGGTTCTCCCCACCGTCATTCTCTGTACATTTAATAACATTCATGGCTGATAATTGTACAGAAAATTCTGGACGAGGTGTTCAAAGTTTACAATCGAGTAGTGACGGTGAGCTACAAAATAATGTAGTAGCAAATTGAGAAGTAAATGGGGCAGGGGAGGTGATCTACTGGTTTGATGCGTAAGAAAATAATACGGTTTACGTCAGGGTGGGATATTATTCTACTGAAGTGTGGTATTTGTTTATGCGCACCTCGCCCGACATGGGGAATCGCGGAATCGTTTTGAGGAAGTCCTAAAAAGATTATTTTCCCAAATCCCGCAGGAAGTGTGGCTGACGACCACAGAACCAATCTGGAAAAATCTAAATGATCGATATAATAAATTATTTGCAGACCATCTAATCGCAACAAGAAATAATTTAGCGGCGTCGGGTATTGTATAAATAAGGGGCGAGAGGGACGTTTTATTGGACTATATTGTACTCGCCGTTGACGAAGCGGAGGAACAGAAACTTATGGAACGGAGGAAATAACGACCATGTAGTGGAGGCTTCAGGACTCTGGCAATGAAATACAAAACAGAGCAGCGGGTGGTGATGAGGAAAGGACACCAGCTCAAATTATGGAAGCAACTCCTCCTTCTTCAACGACTCCTGTGGCTGGATCTCAGTCAAGGCGTCGAGGTTTTGATTCAGATTATGATGATCGACACCTTTTAGACGATCACATTAAAGGACTGTCTGAATATGAGACCAAACGTTTAAAATTAGATCAGGAGGGGATAGATTTTCAACTTCCACCAGAAAAAAATATGACTGAACGTCTCAATAAATATCAAACAATTAACTAACGGCGTCTTCATGACGACTGAAAGAGATTGGAACAGTAACCCAGTTAATTAATAGAAATCTAGGAACGAAGATCGCCTACTTTAGAGAGCAAAGAAATGTCTGGTTTACTTTCAGCTCTCACAAAATAAGTGACAAAAAGGTCAAATAGCAATTAATTAATTTGCATGTATTGATTTAGTTTCAGTGGATCAACTTAAAATATTCTTTGTACGTGTACCCTATCTTGTAAACACACTTAAAAATTCGAAAGAACGGCCAAATCTTTGTACATAAGTGCAATTGGTGCACTCCGCTTTCAACATTCGTTTTTAATTCTGTGGTGTCCAATGTTGTTTCATATCTTTGTAGGAATTTTCGACTGATACTCGAACAGCGCTCATAGTTTTATTTAAAAGTTGCTGTTGAGGAGTCGCAAATTGTCTACTGAATCCAATCTGAATCCACGAACGTAAAATGTAAGCTGTTTCTCCATAGATGTAGTACTGACTCTCTTCAATTTTTATAGTTTGTCGCAATGTGTTTTCCATCCGCTTTCACGGTACAACGTTTTGTTCGTAGCGTCTACAAGCCTCGTGTCCGTACATGTGGAATAGTAATCCATCTAGTGTATTCACTGTTTGATAAATCAGACAATGAAAACGATTGGGACCTGAGTAGCAAGCACCTTGATTTACTCCCGGTCCCTCAGATCTGCACATCTCAGTTTTTGTATATTCTGTGATTCTCACGCAATGGGGCAACATAGACCCCTGCTCCCTGATTGATGAATCATACTCTGCTGCTCGCTCCGTCATTAAATCACTCCTGAAAGACGATAAAACGTGACCCCAATTGTCAATGAAATGCATCAGGGCCTCCCAGAATATTTCAGACAGAACCGATATACGCATGCCAAATATTGGTTCTAGATCAAGCCAGCGACTTAGCGATGCTAAACGTCTAATAATTATGCAACAGGCGGTCAATTCATCGCAGGCACAATTCGAACATGTGGTGCTCCCATGATTAAAGTCAATAATTTGAACAACTTCTTTAATATCTCTGGGCAATAACCGAAAGTTCTTTAGACACGTTTCAGTGGAGAAGCTGTTTAGGTGTAAGTTTGTTGCTTTCACACGTCTTTTTCATGCTATCAATTTTTGTAGATCGTCCCTATATTTGTCGTCTTTTGACTTAAGTCTTATTAGTATTGCTATGTCGGGAGTCTCAGGAGATTTGAGTATTTCATTATTTTTTCTTTTGTTTTGTGGACCGTGAAGTCACTTTGTTTTGTTTGTCTGTTCCAGAGACAAACAAACATTCATCAAAGACAAAGACGTTACATCAAAAAAATATCACTCATTTTTACTGAATTATGGTTAAACAATAATCCAAAAATAAAAATTCATTTTAATGAAAAAAAAGATTTCTCCAAATACGTGAAACGTGTCCGAATTTTTTTCTCATTTTCTAACTGAATTCACTAAAATAATCTATATGTCTTTTTTTGGGGGGAACTTCTTCACTCACACTCACTGTAGTGTTACACGTGACACGTTCGTTCACACAGCACTTTAATCCTATTAAAGCACCTGATGAGAGAAAAACAGACAGTCTCGATTGCTCTTCTCTCTCATCAAGCAAGTCACACCACAGTAACTATAATATAAATATAGGCGATTTACCAACTTCTCGCTTCAAACTGACCGGCTTATTGAGCGTCGCTTAATAAACCGGTCAGTTTGAAGCTGTTAAGGCGGTGGACATTACTGGACCAACGGTACAGTCTTTTTTGGGATGGCACAAGCCAAAATTAAAATTAAATTTTTTGCTTTAACTGTACCATTGGTCCAGTAATGTTAATGTCCTCTCCCTTGACAGGTTCCATCATCTCACATTAAATTTTTTAAAAAAATAATAATATTGACTGAATGTTTACAGGTAA
This sequence comes from Odonthalia washingtoniensis, assembly GCA_032358235.1. NCBI lineage: Eukaryota > Rhodophyta > Florideophyceae > Ceramiales > Rhodomelaceae > Odonthalia > Odonthalia washingtoniensis. Next base: position 10,209 of record JAULBU010022022.1, read on the forward strand.
AAGAAAAAAAACGAGATGATAGGAACACGTGTAAGTGAATGTTTCGATTGTGGAAAAGAAGGTTCCAGCAAGTTGAAAATGTTTATATGCACGCTCATAAGCAAGCGTAATTTCAAAGTGAACTTTTCCTTGGAGGCCCAGCAAAAATTGTCACATTTAATGGATAGAAAATCCCAATAAACCGACACTCCACTAGTCCAGCTGTATCATTTTAAGGTCAAGTCGTTATCATCCCACTGTGGACACCAAACGCGTTGCATCCGCCTAGATCTTATATATATATATATATATATATATATATATATATTAGGATATATTTTAACAACACCCCGTTTGTCCCCATTTTCTTCTATTGTCTATTCTACTACTTTCGTCTCCGTCGCTTCTTCTTTCTTTCATCGAAAGAAACAGAAAACGAATACGAAAAAACGGACCTTCCCATTCGTAAAGTCACAGGCAAGCGCGCTGCCACCGTCACCGGAACTGTTGCGACGAAGCGTGTGCGCCACCACGGTAATAATAATCTCAACGATAACAATATCAATATCAATAATAGCAATAACAAAACAATCAACGAAATGACATCTTCTATTGCCACTACTGCTACCAACAACAACAGTACTGACCTTTCACCAGCCATGGTTGACGTAACACCATCCGCTGACATTGATGAAGGATTATATTCACGCCAATTGTATGTACTAGGTCATGATGCCATGCGTGCCATGGCTAAATCATCTGTGCTTATTATCGGGTGTGATGGATTAGGGGTTGAAATAGCCAAGAATATCATTTTAGCAGGAGTTAAATCAGTTACAATTTATGATCCAACACCATCGACGATTAGTCAGTTATCATCTAATTTTTATTTATCTCAAAATGATGTAAATGAAAACCGACCACGTTCAAAAGCTGTTTTGTCAAATCTAGCATCATTAAATCCATATGTAACAGTATCCGTTCAAGAATCACATATTGATTTACTATCACCTGATTCATCTATAATATGTAATTTTGCTGTTGTTGTTATGGTTGATCAATTATACAAATCTGAAGTATCAATTAATTCAATTTGTCACAGTAACGACATTAAATTTTTATCGGTTTCTTCACGTGGTGTATTTGGATCTATATTTTGTGATTTTGGTAATAAGTTTATTGTAACTGATTCCACTGGCGAACAACCAAAAACAGTTATGATATCAGCAATTACTAAAGAATCAACGCCTGTTATTACCTGTCTTGATGAACAACGCCATGATTTAGAAACAGGCGATTATGTAAGTTTCTCTGAAATTCAAGGTATGACTGAATTAAATGACGGTAAACCACGTAAAATTAAAGTACTTGGTCCTTTTACATTTTCATTGGAAGATTCTGATGATATTTTATCAATGCCTGATTATATTCGTGGTGGTTATGTAACTGAAGTTAAAATGCCTGTTGAAGTTAGTTTTAAACCATTATCAGAAGCATCAAAACAACCTGAATTTATTATAACTGATTTTGCTAAAATGGACCGTATGGATACTATTCGTGCATGTTTTGAAGCATTGGATAATTTCCCAGGTGGTCGTTTACCAAAAGCTGGATCTGTTGAACATGCTAAAATATTTGCACAGTTAGTTAAAGTTAATGAAGGTGAACCTATTGCAAATGTAGTTGAAACATTTTCTCGTACATGTGCTGGAAACCTTTCACCACTTGCAGCAGGAATTGGAGGAATTGCTGCACAAGAAGTGTTAAAAGCCGTCTCTGGTAAGTTTATGCCTATTCGTCAATTCCTTACATTTGATTGTATGGAATGTCTTCCAAGTACCCTTCCAACTGAAGCTGAATGTCAAGCAACTGGTACAAGATATGATGGTCAGATAGCTGTATTCGGACGTACATTCCAACAAAAAATATCTAATCTGAAATATTTCCTTGTCGGTGCTGGAGCAATTGGATGTGAAATGTTGAAAAATTTTGGTATGATGGGTATTGGATCAGGACCTGATGGTAATATAATTATAACAGATATGGATACCATTGAAAAATCGAATTTGTCACGTCAATTTTTGTTCCGTAACACAGACATAGGTAAAGCCAAAAGTACAGCAGCCGCGGAGGCATTATCTAAAATGAATCCAGATGTCAAAGTGATATCACATGAAATAAGAGTCGGACCAGATACTGAGAATGTATTCGATGATGATTTTTGGGAAAGGTTGTCAGGAGTTTGTAATGCTTTAGATAATGTTACAGCACGTTTGTACATGGATCAACGTTGTGTTTATTATAAAAAGAGTTTACTGGAAAGTGGTACGTTAGGTACTAAGGGGAATGTACAAGTAGTTGTTCCTGGATTAACTGAATCGTATGGATCTTCACATGATCCGCCTGAGAAAACTATTCCAATGTGTACATTGAAAAATTTCCCATACCGCATAGAACATACCTTACAATGGTCTCGTGATTATTTTGAAGGACTTTATAAATCAAATTGTGAAGAAGCAAATTCATTTTTATCAAGTAGACAAGATTACTTAGATGAATTACGTAGACAAGGACCTGGTACTATGCTAGCAACATTAGAAGGTATACATTCATCATTAATAACAGAACGTCCATTGTCCGTAAATGATTGTATTCAGTGGGCGAGAAGATTGTTTGAGAAATTATTTTTGGCTGATATTCGTCAATTGCTTCATTCGTTCCCTGTAGACAGTGTGGACAAGAATAGTATACCGTTTTGGTCGGGTACGAAAAGAGCACCTGCTACGGTCGAATATGATATCAATAATCCATTACATGTTGATTTCATAGTTTCAGCTGCTTGCTTAAGAGCTGAAATGTATGGATTAAAAATCAATCCAAATGATACTCAGCACATGGGTAAACAAGCGGCTGAAGTTATGATAGCGGAATTTGTACCAAAATCTGGTATTAAAATAGCAACGACGGATGCGGAAGCAAAAGAACAGTTAGAAAATCCTGGCGACGCTGATGATACACGTATTGAAGAATTAATTAATGCATTACTTGGTGAAAAATCATTAACTGGACTTCAATTGAAAGTAATAGAATTTGAAAAAGACGATGATACAAATCATCATATAGATTTTATAACATCATGTTCTAATTTACGTGCTACAAACTATCAAATTGAAACAGCAGATCGTCATGTATCAAAGCGTATAGCAGGGAAAATCATACCAGCTATTGCAACAACAACAGCATTTGTAACAGGTATGGTATGTATGGAATTATATAAACTAATTATGCTTGGGTATACTGACGTAAATAAACAGTTTGATGAAACAGCGTGGGCAAAGCCAAACTCAACCATATATAATGAAACTAATGAAACACAGCGTACAAAGGAATTGGAATTATTTAAAAATGGCTTTGCTAATCTGGCATTGCCTTTTTTTGCATTTTCAGAACCGATTGCTGCTCCTAAAACTGAGATGGGCGGTGGTAGAAAATGGACTTTGTGGGATCGTTTTGACATTAATGAACATCATGATATATCTCTAGGTGAATTTCTAAAACTATTTCAAGATAAATATGGTTTAGAAATCAGTATGATTTCTTGTGGTGTTAGTATGCTATATTCTTCATTTACGTCAGCTTCAAAATTGCAAGAAAGATTACCCATGCCATTATCTAAAGTCGCCGAAACTGTTGGCAAAATGCAATTTGAAACAAAACAAAAATATCTCATTCTCGAAGTTTGTTGTAATGATCAGGACGGTGAAGATGTTGAAGTGCCCTACATTCGTTATCGATTTAAAGTTTAAAAATTTGATGGAAAAGGAAAAAACTGTTTTTATCGGTATACTATCATTAATAAAAGAATAAAAGAATAAAAGAAATACTCTTAATTGTCGGTCGTATACATCTTGGCCATAGTGGATCCATATTTAAGGATAGCTTGAGCGTCTGCCTCATCCTCCGCAGAGTGTGAGAGCACAGGTTTCATCATATTCTTATACATAGGAGTATCTTTATACCAATAAGTCTGCCAAGATCCGAATTTCATTTTCCAAGCAAGTTCATCTATGACGAGTTGGTTAGGTACAGGATTCCAAGGTGAATTTGGAAATTCAGAGACGAATCCAGCATATGCTCTTGCTTGATTTTCACCTCTCCAAGCTTGTGGTAAACCTTTAAAAATGGAAAAGGCATTATAACGACTAGAATCACAACCTGGTAGATATGAGGTTTTAGAACTACGATCAGAAGTAGCATAACCTCCATTAAGGATAGCTAATTTATTCATATCTGAATTGGTAATGTAACCACCTTGAAAATTACTACTTGGTACACGTGATTCTCCATAAAGCGTATCATATTCATCTGAATCAATGTATGAATTAATTTCTGCGTTGTAACCTTTTTCATTGATTATTTGAATGTGTTCGGATACTTCTTGTTGTGTTCTTGGTGAGCGACCATAGAAATGTAGGAAATTTAATTCAATGAATCTTACATTACTCATATTTTCAAAGAATCGCGTACGATATGCAGATGATAATCCCAACGCACGAATAAATTCTTTAACATTGGCAGTTTGTCTTACACAACTTACGGAATAATCTAATTCACTCATTTCACTTTCAAAAAGATTAGCATTACCAAACACTTGACGTAAGATAACATTAATACCTGTTGAAGATTCTTCAGGTGACCATCCGGGACGTGCCCAGAGTAAATCGTCAGTATATAGATCCATATTACGAAAAGTATCATTTGCATTGACACGTCGATTATCAGATGGATTTACCATAGTTCCTGTTGATATAATGCGTGTATCGAAAGCAGTTGAATTTTGGCCTTTTGCGTTAGCTTGAAACTCATACAATCCGGTACTCGGATTGTAAAATTTAGGTAATTGTGATTTCTCATTCGGTAATTTATATGTAGCTCTGGTGGATTTCATTGCTGATGCATTTACTGCTGCTTGTGCTTTATTCTCTTTAGATTTGGAAAACATTTCCGTATTGATATTCAAAGATGGCTTATTCGGAAAGGGAGGAAATTTACTTGGGGGTGATTCCACTTCATTTTTCATGTTGATTGTACTTTTAGAACTGCTTTTGGTTGAACGTGGGATAACATTGAGACCAGTTTTTTCACCAACTGATGTGCAACTGGCAACAAACGTATTAGTCGAAGACTTTAAAGAAAAGCCTGTGGCTGGAACAAATGCAGACATGGTGCCAGTTTCTGTTGGTGTTGGTATTGGTGTTGATGAGTATGAAGATGATGATGGAGATGACGATGATGATGACGATGGTGGGGGGTGGGATGGTGAAGGGTTTATAGGTGGTGGTAGGGCTTGTGATGATAAGGGTTTCTTCCCTGGAAAAAGCTAGATGCGATCATCAAAGATTGATTTGGAATACACGTGTTCAACGTGACAGCACAATACTGAGCTCCTATTGCCAATAAATTATTGACTATGGGGAGCTCAGTGGAGATGCAAATTTTGCATAAAAAGATACTAAAATTTTTATTAACTAAAAATTTTAGTACAATAACTGTAATTGTACTCAAAATGCATTACACGTGTACGGAGAAAAATGTATACCCTAATCCGTAAAAATAACTAGGGAGTCGCCTTTGATCGTATGGCACTTCCGTCTTGCATCTTCTCAACGGCGCCTTGGACGTGCGTCCCTTCGACCATCAAATATCGTTCAACGGCATGTGAAAGTCTAGGATCTAATAGGAAATGCATGGAATTAGTAACGCAGGGTTCAAAACCTCTCATATATTTAAAATCTCCACCACCTGCACCGGGTTCCATTCTTTCATATCCGTTGTTAATGCAATATTCAATAGCTGAATAATAACAAGCCTCGAAATGTAAATAACGGTAATCTTCTAGACATCCCCAGTATCTACCATAAAATATATTATTACCAATAACATTAAATGTGCCACCTATGATTTCATCATTATCTTTTCTTTTTGCTAATATTAAACATATGTGCTGTTTAAAATCATTACATTCACTCAACTGTTGAAAAAGTTGTTCGGTTAAATATTGACGTCCATATAACAATTTGTCTATTGTTGATTTGTAGATTGCATACATTTTCAATAAAATGTCTTCGGTTATTTGCTCACCTTCCAATATCTCTATTTTTAAATTACTTTCTTCGCATACTACTTTTCTTTCACGTTTCATTTTTATTCTTTTTTTAGATTTAAATTCACTTAAATAATCATCAAAATTGTGGTATGCTATTTTTTTATAATTATTAGTATGGTATTTACCATCACTTTTCCTATAATTAGTAAAATGATATTGTATACCTTTTCTACGTAAAAATCCAACATCTTTCAATGCATCGACTTCATCGTCAGTACAAAAATTGACATGTACAGAACTTACATTAAGTTTTTGACATACGTGTACAAGTATACCGGCAACAACACTTAATATATATTTTCGTTCGATATTGCTTTCATCAAACGTAAGTATACGGCGACCTGTCGCAGGAGTAAAAGGAACACCTAGCAATAATTTCGGATAATAATTAATACCAGCCGCATACGCAGCATCAGCCCATTCCTGATCAAATACAAATTCTCCCATCGAATGAGATTTTAAATATCCTGGTATAATAGCTATTGGAACATTATTAATAGTATCACATTGGCGAATTATTAAATGTGTTGGTGACCATCCTTTCACAGGAGATGCACAGTTTGATTGTTCTAAACATTTAATCCAATCATGAAGAAGAAATGGACTTTTACATCCTGATTTTGCAAATCTATTCCATTCTATCGGCTCTATTTCTGTAATTGATTTCAATATTTCAATTTGATATTTGTATTCTGCACTTTTCGTCTCCGTTTTTTGTTCACGTTGATGTTCATTATTTGTCTCACATGAAAATATGGTACGTCGATAACGATTGTGATTTAAAGTTGGATATGAAAAATTGCGATATCTATGTTTTCGAACAGAAACAGAAATACGTATGTCATGAGAATACAATGAAGAAGATGAGGAAAGAGGATGAGACGGTATGGCAAATGCCGCCACAGACGGCTTTGCTGATGATGTCGTCATGGTGATGTTGGAGGCTGTTGTGGTAACGACATGTTCGCATGAGAAACACAAAACTGGATTGTGGACAGTGGCAGATTTGGTGTTGATGGATCAAAGTGGGAGCTTGTGGTTGATATTTGACCGGGAAAGAAGTCATCAGATTTTTTTTAATTTTGCCACTACAGTACAGTACACGTGATCCACTGTAAGTAACTTTTGTAAAAAAGTAGTGGTTGTTACATGGTCACGAGGGAAATATTGGCCAGAGGGTAGTTATTGGAGCCGAGCGCAGCGAGGGACCACTAACTACCCGAGTGTAACAACAACCTTGTCATACGGAAATTTTTTAAAAATACACTTTTCTTTTTCTTCCTCTAGAGAGTTATTGCTTAATGAATTATTAAAAATGACTTGGAAATTTCGGTACAGGTCGTACACGTTTTTTTTGCAAGTGAAAAATAAAAAAAATATCTTCCCATTTGACGTCTTAAAATCAATTTAAGTGAATTTGAAATGGCTTGGGATGGCCAATAGAAATTAGCGGTGTGTTAAGAAATCGGAGGCGTGTCAATTTGTTTTCGTCTTTTTTCAACCGAAACCGAAACCGAAACCGAAACCCAAAAAAAACTTCCTACAAAAAAAAGCCAAAAAATCAACTGCCGCCGAACCGACATCTATAAGAACGAATATTTAAGTTCGTTCCGTTGCCCCCATCCCCTCCCTTCATAACACAACCGCGCTCGCCATCTTGGCGAACAACCGGAGCTGCTTGGCGTCCGGTGTTTATGCTGTCACCCGTACCTAAGTACACCGCTACGACAACAACCGCCGGCTAACAGCCATCTATTTTGAACGAATCAACGTTCGCTCCTCTGCACCATCCCGTCTGTTTCAACGAATTCCGGGCGCCACCCCTACCCTTTTAACAAAACGTTTCGTTCGTTCCCCTGGCACCAAACCCGTCCCTTTCAACGCAACTACACGTTCGTTCGTCCCTTCCCTTTCAAAGAAACCATACGTTCGTTCCTCTTCAGCCACAACGAAACTATACGTTCATTCGTCCCGTCCCTTTCGCCGAAACTATATGTTCGTTGCTACCGTCCCTTCCAACGAAACTATACGTTTGTTACTCTCCCGCCACAACTAAACTATACATTCGTTCCTCTTCCGCCACCCCGACTCTTAATCCATTCCTATTCTGCTCAACCACTCCTATTCTGCTACGACGAACTTACATTGACTACTGTGTCTACTGCACACCTGCGACTAACTACATTAATCTTACTACCTACACCTCTGCGACAAACGCGAATGGAGCTTAACAACAGCGATGTACGGACCACTTCAGAGGTCATGGCAAGTGGAGGGACGTGGACGTATATATAATTAATACGAAAGAAACGCTTGCGTTTCAACGCGGCGTGGGACAATTTATTGTTGAAGTCTGTCGTCTTCAACGATGCGCATATTGAAAGACACGGTGAAGCCCAAAAGAAATTTGAATAAGTACTGAATCAATTTGTAACTCAGATTCCAAGTGACATTTGGCTTCGAACAACGAAGCCAACGTGGAAATAATTAAATGATCGGTTTAAGAAAGTGGTTGCCGATTACCGAACATCTAGGAGGGTAAATGAAGCTGCCTATGGTATCATAGAAATAAGGGGCGAGTGTGAAGAAC
>JAULBU010022033.1:0-40145 GCA_032358235.1 Odonthalia washingtoniensis
CATGAGCAGGATTCAATTTGAAATAAAACAGCAGAGGAACGGGGGGTGAAAGCAGTAGATTCTGTACACTTTCACGGGATATGAAATGGTACACAGGTAATATGTGGTGTGGCCACACTCAGCGGTGCAGGGGACGTAAGTACGGATGGACTAAAGCAGCACTTAAATGGGACACCTCTCATCAGCACAGGAAAGGATGACCATGTTGATATAACAAACGTTCGCATTGTTTCCCAGGCCATGGAAATTATGTATCCTTTACAATACTTACACAAGTTTTCTACTCCAATACTTATAGGTGATATGGTAAATGATATATATTTCATCTGTGAATCGAAGAGTCTGGTTACGTATTTGTATAGTAGGAGAGATGCATCATCATCGACGTCATGTCAGACAAGTAAAAACTCTCAGGCTGATTATGAGCAGATGGATACCCAATTTGGTACAGAAATCGTTGTTCGTGAGTTCATCTGGGAAGAATATGAAGATATGGACATATGGGTGACCATATTTCAAATAACTGATGTCGACACCCCTCTTCGTGAGATGCATAGTGATCATTTAAATGACACCATGGATTGTATAAAGAAACAAGGATGTTCTCACGTGAAACGACATAAACTGTGACCAACAATCCGATCAAAAAAAAGGGATAGGGATGTTCCAAGAGTTGAACGAGATGAAGGATGGAAAAATGCACTTTAAGTCTGGATTTAAGGGGAACATGGTTGATGGGAGGCACCAAGAATCCTGTTTGCGTGAAATGACTTCATAAAACAGCCCCCACTACGCTTAGGCACGAAAGCAGTTTCGGATCTCTGCAATACGCCAAAAAATGGTATTCCTTTAAATAATCGGGATTAATTATCCACAGCCGGACAAATAACCTAAAATCTCAAACCTTGAGAGCAGATTATGGTTTTGTGGATACCGTCCAAAGCATCATCAACTACTCCGTTAGTTTCGAATCACAATATAACGTTTTATTCTGCGATGTTCGGATTACCAATGGTAAATGGCATGATGAGAGCTCCTTTTCTTCGAGGTAAAAGTCGAACTCATCATGAACGTTTTGTTCGAGTTTCTAAGTTCTTTCTCAAAGGTCCATAAATAATTGGTATTATCAAGCCGTTCACAGAAGGTGGTGGATCCGAGACGAATGGTGCCTTGAGTTTGGATCATGTCGATGACGCAACATTAATGGCGTCTGAACTGGTCTACTTGCCGTACATGGTGCTATCGGCTAATGAGTACATCATCAATCCCTAAAGACTATCACAATTCAATGCGTCACCGTTCTACAAAGCATGCATCCTCTTTCCGGATTGTATCAATGACATATCGCAAGACATCATGGTTGATGTCATGTCGTTGGAAGAATTCATGATTATGCATGTAGAACATCGGAAGGGAGCTAAAATGGAAGTAGGGAGTCTGTTTACAACGCAGATGAAAATTTTGAGACATAATTACAAGAATAAGAATAAAAGGGGTGGTAAAGGTAATTTCAATGAGAAAAGAATTGATTCCGCTCTGTCAAAAGTACGGAAGAATCACAATCTGATAAAAAGTAAGTCTGGAAAAACTCCAACGTCTGGAAAATTTGGGAAAGATGTTGATGTACCACAAACAACAGCAAGACCAAAGGCTAGCACAAAAGATCTTTCTGAAGCTGGAAAAGTAATCGTCTTAACAGAAAATGAAGATGAAAATGGAAGTGTTGATGAGAGTGGAACAAGCGGTAGCGGTCAAGGATCACGGATACCGAAGAAAAATAAGACAGCGAACAATAGTGCAAAGACCAAAATATCTCAATACTGCAGGGAGATACACAAAAGTAACGGAAAGTGGAGAGGAACATCATAAATTTAAAGATGACCTCCATCAAGCACCTCTGGTAGGTTATTCGACGCCTAAATTTCAATAGAAGATCACGGAAGCTGGTTTCATTGCCAACGCTTGAATCCCTCCAGGCTTGCGTGCTTCTTCTTCAAGTGCTTCATTTCATGATTACTCAGCGCATGATGACGTTATTCACTAACTAGCCTGTTCCTTTGTATCACGCAACCATCGTGTGAAAAACTTTTTAAGCAGTGAGGATGTGTTTCTTCTTAGAAAAATGACGTGGTTGTGGGGAGCATATCGTCAGTTCACGGAAAGGTTCATAATAGGAAATGACAATGACTATTGAAATATGGCTTACGACAAAAGGAACGAATGGTACGGGGAAGCATATTTCGGGAGGATGAGCACAGCGTTCGGGGCTGACTGTTACTACATTATGCCAGTTATGGCCGATAAATGGCAGTTACTAGCCGCATATTGGAAAAAATGGAACTCCCGGACTACTTCCCAAAAGAATCTTTTGAAGATCTGCATCAATTCGTGGAGGAGACCTTTCCAGGAGCGGAACACCTTCGAAATGATGCTAATAGCAACTTATTGAGTCCTTTAGTTAAGGATTTTGTTGAAAAAGATGACGAGAAGGACCGAGATGCCGGTATTGGCCGTTACTCGTCAACTTTAAAACTACAGACAGGACACATGGAAAATGATGAATCTCGAGTATGGTCGGCGAGAAGACGTGCTGCATTATACGTATAGCTCAGATGCCTGACCACTTTTGTTGGATGAGATGGCAGAGGTTTCGGCTCACTTAATTCTCTAATTCCTGTACCTGACGGGCGTTTCCTTCTGACAGGTAAGAATTGTCCTGCCCATGATGAACACAAAGCTTTTTTTGGGGAAGGATCTTATCAATACCGGATTCTTTATAATGGTCACTAGAAAGAACGGTTGTACGATTAATATATGCGCTTCGTCTCATAATTTCGTTACATATAATGCTGGAAGTCATTCTAGAGTCGCAAAAGCGTTGAAACTGGAACCACTTGAAATTTCTTCATATTCAGTGTTCGTCGGACATGGACATGTCCGACATGGAGGTGCACAGTTCAAGGTAGTCATTGATTGCGGCACCACATGTACGTTATACCAACAGACTATCAATTGGTTGTTGCTATTTCCTTCGATTATGATGCGGGTTTTAATTTGATAGAGAGTGACAAAAAATCAGAAGTTGATGAGACAAATCAGGGTGAGGAAGAGGGCGACGAAGGTGGACTGGACAGAGGAAGACATTGGGAATTTGGAAGCAATGTTGATGGTAGCATTTAGACACCCGAATTACTGAAACATGAATTTTGATGACACCTAACCGTATATCAATTTCAAAATTTATTCAATTTTTTGAAGTATTTGTAAACTGTTCTATTCTAATTGCAGAAATTAGTCTGCATTAATCCATATTAATCCCATTATATGTATTTGTATTCAGGTTCTTACTCAAGAAGAGCACTTACTACCGAATGAGTCAGCATGTAGCCTTCTTGAACTAATTACCATATACGGAACGACTCGATTCCGAATCCTCTAGAATTGCTGTTCAACAGCAAGTTTCTCCGAGTATCAAGTCGATACTCAGAGCAAGTGCAGGAGGAAATCATAGAGAACGTAGATGATTCAAAAATTATGGTTTAACCATCGACGATTTCTATACAACATCTATTCGATTTGTGGTTGACGCAGCCTCGGAGTTACTCGGAGTCGGCCACAAATTGGAAATGATTTTTCATTTTTGGCCGATAAAGGATATACCAGTCACAAATTGTATCATACAGTTAAAATGTAAACATGTATTGCAGTAATTTTGTATTTAAAATATTATTGCATAATTTTTTCCATTTTCAGTCCAACCCTGTGGGTAAAAATTTTTTTTTTTTTTCTGAATTCAGTACAGTACGTTTTCCTTACACGTTTATTAAAAGAAAAATTTACTCACCTTTTTTGCCTGAATTTAGTACAGTACGTTTTTCATACACGTTTCTCAAAAGAAAAATTTTCTCACCATCCACATGAATGGACTGAAAATTTAAAAACATATTGGATAATTTTTATAATAAAAAATTACTCGATAATTTTTTTGAACATTTTCCCCATCCAGGTAGATGAAGAAAAATGGTTTTCCCAGAATGTTGTGCGGTGCTGATTTCTCACACGTTTCTTAATATATATAATATATATGAAGAAACGGGTATATTATATTTATTTCCCATTACATGACCAACACTATTTCATTATAGTGATATAATGAACGGATCAAAATGGAAATAATCATACAATAATTTTTTATTTAAATAATTATTGAATAATTATTTCAAATTTGACCCAGGTTGATGGAATTGTGTTTTATACTACAGTTCGTTTTATATTATACCATTCCAATACAATAAAACTTGCGGAGACGAATACTACTACAAACAATTCACGATTTCAGGATTACATAACACATTGCACAATCCATTTACACCATCGTCCACTCTTTCAATTAATTACATCCGTCCCACCCGTTCCAGGTTCCCCTTCCCCCGCACAATCGATATCTTAATTCACATCCTAAAAGGCGTTTCGTCAATCTTCAGCATATTGCACCCGTTCCCGAAGGACACATCTACACAAATACATCCATATCCATGGAATTCATCAGAATCATTTCATACCAACCCCGGACGAAGTGTCATTCAACAGCATGAAGAAGAAAATTCTCAACGTTCACCTTCTCCTTTCATTGGTAGCAGTTTTTGGCACTCAATAATTCAAGGAAAAGTTCTAGGTCTCGCTACTCGATTGCACACAGTTATTCAAATGGGTGTTACACAAAGCCAGTACCGATGTGCCTGAAAATGTCATGGACATAGTCACGGAGAGAGTGTCACGGAAGGATGTTTCAAGTGCTAAGAAGAAAGTCAGCAATCAGCTAAAACGGCAAATGAAAGGGAGACCACGTTTTTCATATATGCAGGAACGCAACAAACAAGAAAAATCCTTCCTTCAGCTTTGGATGTTGCAACTTTCGCCGTAACGGACCCCCGAATTTTTCAATTTTTCCAAATAGCATTCAACGATCTCAACGTTTCCGTCCGTTTTCTGAATTGTGCAAGTCACCTTCAGATGATTTTAGGTCCAGTCGCAATTTCAGAGCGGAAGAACTCACCTATCTCATACTTCGTTGATGACTCAACCAACAACCTTCAAATGCATCCTAGCATTCCATGTTCTTTGCCTTGTTTCAAAAACATCAAAACTAGGAGACTCTAATCAACGAGTCCACGTCAGGGCACTTCCAACAAATGGTACAAGAATGGGTATTTGTGTGGAAAAGTTGATGAAATCGTGGTTGTTACTATCCAGGAAATTTGGATCCAAAAACTAGGCTGAATAAATATGTCCGTGCATATTCTTCGATACAGTAACAGGCCAGTACTCCAGTTTGGTAGACCGGGCTCAGAATGGAATCGCTCCCATTCAACAAGGACTCTCATTTCTATCGGATCAAGTGGTACACTTTTTGTCTGAGACGGTCAATAAGAAGGTGTGGTCTCGATCACAGGCTGAAGATGGAGCATTGCTTTATATATCAGGTTCTTTCTTTTCTTTTCTATCGGCTTTTTTGTTGAACAGTACATTTTATGAGCTTTGTGACAAGAAGTTAATGCAATTCGAGTCTTTTCAACAATTCTTCATCAGTTCAACAAATTATATTGAACCGGCTGATCTATCTTTCAAAGATGCGTTGAGTACATTTCAAGGAATTTCTTCTTGAAATCTTCCCATATTCCTCGCCACATTACCAAATTTTGTGGCAGAGGAATATTCATTAACGATACCAATACTTCCCGGTAAAGAAATTGATGTACCAAGTGGAAACAAAACTAGTACAACCGAATCAAGTGGCCGTGGTCATAATGACACAGCAGAAAAACGTACGTGGAATAAAACTAGGATCCATACTTCATGTCCCGAACAGGATTCGGTAAGAAACGGAAATCAGAAGCAGCTGGAACTAGTTCGAAATAACCACAACACAGGGAAGAAACGATGAGGTTTACAATGAAGAAATAGATAATAAGGGTCTGGATATGGTGAGCACTGCTCATTCATTGGAATTTGGAGCAGCAGATGCCCAAGCAATAGATATTTTAATCAAGATTATGGAAACTGTATGTACAATATACGATGTATATGTAGACTTAATGGATATTGTAGAAACAAACGAATCTGAGGTAGGTGTTTAACTAAAGGGAAAGGCGAATTTCATCCTCACATATCTTCCGTAAAACAAAAGAAGGGAGCAGGGCCATGAAAATTAGGGGTACGACATTTTCAGAACTACAGAAATGAAGGAGACTGTACAACTGATGAAGTCATGGCTCCAGGTGCCCATGGTCACATATTCTGCAGTACATTGAAATACAAACCTTGGTATAGATATTTGGCTTCGGAGAGAATAATGATGATGATGATGATAATAATGACGACGATGAACATGAAGATGACGATGACAGTGATGGTGACAGTGATGGTGATGATGGTGACGATTCTTCAAAGCATGAATAACCTTTCAGCATGGTCAGGAAACCCTCAATATATGTTAGATCCCCTGGAACATATGTGTGTGATCAAAGGATCCGGAGAGTCACTCACTTATATGTGATGGAGACTAAAATTCACTTATGGCGTACGGGTATGGATAAAATGGAATTAAAAAATAGGAGGGACTATAAAAATGTAGAGGAAATTGCCAGCAACCTTCAAGGCTGGACGAATTATCTGAACAACATACCACTCATTCCTCACCTTGAATTTGTTTACAGGAATAGTAATTCAAGATTAATTGCGAGGAGAGAAGACCTATGCTCCATCCGGTGCAGAAACATTTATCGTAGATGATGGACTTGGTTTCAAAATTCTCCTAGTTAGGCGATATGGTTATCGATTTCTGTTTGGAAACAATATCTGTTCCTAAAGCTTCTTTGTTACTGCCAAAACACTGTGGTTTCATTGGATGTGAAAATGATGCATCTTGCGTGACTCAGTCAAGACCGTATTTGGTGGAGCTTTATGTACGTCAGCTACTGAATCCGGAATCGGATTTGACAGCTGATGCCACAGTTAAAACAGCAGCAGAGAGCTTTGTAACGGCAATGGATGCATTAAAGGCAAAGAAGAGGGTTGATATGTGGAAGACCTCAAGCCTTTTGGCTGTTCAAATCTTTCCAGACTACATTTTGCACTACTTTCGAACAATCTACAACGACTATACAGTTTTCAACAAATACGAGAATGTACCAATATCCCAATAGGATGGAATGTACGCTTCGATGTTTCAAGGCTTGGATATGAGGTGCTTTATTGGTTGCGAGGCTGGTGCTCTGTGTGTTTTGGTACGAAAATCAAGAATTAGACACTGCGAATATGATATCGGTTTTTTCAGTGAAAGAAGTTTCAGACCTAATGAACCCATCGGTTTCTGCTACGGAGCTCTGGTGTACATACACTTGGGTAAACAAATTCAGCTCACCAAACCATATGGTGAGGGCCTCCTGGAGATAACGGTTAAAGACTTTGGAAAAGAGGCTGGGGATATTGACGTAAAAGCGACAGGCTAGAAAGGCTACCAGCATTCTGATTGTGTTGTACCACCGCACTTATGTGAAATGGGGTATATTAATGACAGTCGTTATTTAGCGGGTGATTTGGACGTGGAAAAGGCTAGAAAAGGGGAGATAAAACCAAGAACACCAAATGTGTCATAGAAGGTGTTTTCAAAACCCAAAACAGCGACATCCTTTTCCAACTATAGGATGATGGGCATTGTGACTTCAAGTAACATAGCTTTTGGTGAAGGAATCTACTTGGACAATAGTCGTGAGAATTTTTCACAATACGAAAAACACACATTGTACCAGACAACGTAGATTGGACTTACTTCAAATGTTTATTTCAGTAACAATACATTCTCCCGCATCTTTCCAATAAATGCTTCTATGAAATCAGATTTTTCTTTTTTTCTTTTTAACCTTAGTGAGATTTTCCATCAATTTACTTCGTTGCTATTCATGCAATGTTTTACTAGAAACTACTGCAGTAGTTTTGAGTTTAGTTTATTACACATTTTATTGAAATTTTTCGTTTTACAATGTCTCACATAAATACTATTTTGTTTATGTTCAAAGTCCACATCCATTCTTCGCATTTTCGTCAAAACGTTTACAAATTTAAAACTTTTTTGACCCATGCCGTCCCCATTTATGATAATATCCAGTTTTTTTGGCAAAAACTACACAATACGCAGTCTACTAGGAATGTTTCATACCGAAATCTCCATTTGGGCCCATGAACCCAGTTCACACATAGAATATATTCGGAACTCCACCTGTTGGAAGCCAATACCCTTTTCCGAAGACACTGGCGTGGTCTTCGTATAAATCATGCTCTGCATGTTCATGTCGAAAATTAGACACTTTTGGTTCGATCGCACAATATGGAAAATTGAGGTTAGACAAGAGCTTCGTACAAAGTAAGAGAAAGCACCTACAACTGGGACGTGTACTATACCGGTATGTGATTGGTCAGGCGACGGGGACTACTGTAGGGTTTGATCAGGACAAAACCACAGCATTGTTTCCCTGATCGAGTGTGACGCGATTTTGGAAGGAGGAGTAGGCACGTGTAATAGTGTAAATCGCAGTACACAGGCTGTTATGGTATTCAAAAAAAGATGCGGGAAGTGATAACCCAAGACCGATTAGATACGCCTACTCCAACAGTATCAGCCAGGTTGGCGATTTGAATCGAATCCCACTATTCACAGTGCTATATTAAATTCAGTGCACGTGTATGGACACAGTATCTAATTGCCTTCACTCCCGTCAAAGGCCACGTGTAGGTTCGACTAATTTAGATGGGGGGCTGGACCGCATTATTGTTGTATAATACGGATCCGTGAGGGCATTTAAACAATAAAGATGAAGGTACATATAACCAAAACCAACCAAAACCATAAAGGATTTACCATGTGGGGCCAAGAGGAAAGAACACCTTTCACGTGAAACAGAGCACGAATTCGAGACGAAAGGTGAGATTGACATCGCACATCAGTAAACACTAACAAACGAGCCCCGAACAGGATTGGAGAGACACTCTAAACGAGTGGCATCGGGAGAGTTGTCTGTAAAGACACGCCGAAAGATCCGGTGCGGCAGGACACCAACGACCCACACTGTGGACCTGATTGGCCAGTGAATCAGACACTACCTCATATTTAAATCGAAAGACATATATCCAATGAAAAGCAGGGAGTTTAAAAAAGCGCGGGAATCAAGAGGCGATCGACAAGACAAGAGAGAGGGGCGAGAGACGCTGGATATGGATAAATTTCTACAGTGATAACTTGGAGAACTTGCAAGTATGAAATACGGAGATTGTCGTGGAACAGGACTGCGCTCAAGATAAGAGCCAGCCCCCAGGATGCGGAACTCCGCCAGTAAAAGCCAGAATTGAAAGCGTTGAATCCAGTGCCATTCAAATCCCAAGCCCATTGAAAGGAGCAGTAGGACTTTTAACTCAGAATGTACATGACGGCATAGGAGGACTAAGTGAGAATACGTGGACGAAAGGAGTGACGATGTCGGACCTATAGCGAGCAGGTAATATTTTTTCTGATTTTTCTGACGACCCCGAACTCTTACATCCGGCTTTCCTAAAGAAGGATAATCAGAAATACCTCAAATTATTAAGAGATTACTCAAGCCAGATGACCACAGCATACTCACTGACTTCCATGAGAGGCCAGTATCTATGGGGTCATTTCATCATTTATTTACGCCCACATAAGATCATATCTTGAACAAAACTGGAGCTCCATGAATGGGTTGACCTACTAATAAAGGGAAAAATATCCATATCCACCGAAATAAACCGATCCTAATATGAAGCGGTTCTAGATACATTATACTGGGACACCCATATGAGTCCGAGAAACACTGATTAAGCCGCTGAAAAGAAAGAGGGAGAAGGGAGAATACAGAGAACGATCACTCTGCAGCCTGTAAAGATGAGCCTGAGCTAAACATAGCCCAAGAAGAAGAAAAGAGGAGGTGATCAAATTACAGGGGATAAGGAGGGACTAAGACCCAGACGATGGACCAAGTTACCATTAAAATGATGATGACGAAATACAACGGCACAGACGCATGATAGAAACAGGAGTCGATCAAAACTCAAAGACGGAGGAGATCCCAGAATCGACTAAATAAAGAGAAACACAAGACAAGACGCAAAGACTTGGTGTAGATGGGATGATTCCCGCATTCATGGGCCAGACAAAATTCACGGGAAGATAAGAAATAGATCTCGACGATATTCTCGAAACTTTCGAGACCTATGCACATATGTGGGATCTCACATCGACCGAGAAGCGAAAGCCCATCCCGATAATGCTCACAGTAAACGATCTATCTTTATTAAATGAAGAAGTAAAGAATAGCGATAGTTACGTTGAGGCTTTTGAACTACTTTTAAAATTGTTCAACTCAACGGAGTGGCAGAGGAGATTACTAAGAGACTGGCAAAAGATGAGGCTGTCAGATGCAATGGAGTTAGACCTAAGCTCGTTGGAAATTGGAGACTGTCTTATATTCGTTTCGAAGGTAACAAGTACACCAAAGCAGCTCTATGAATCATACAACGGCGACCAAAAACTCAGAGATCAACTTATGATATTGATTTCCATGTGGAATGTGCAGGATTTGCTCAAATATCGTGTCTCAAGAGGATCTCAGAAATTAATTACCCACATGGCCAACTGACTAAACCACAAACATCGTACTGCGGGTACGACATTTGGGTACCTACCAGACTCCTACTATGAATCCTATATAGACGTACGAAACACCATGGATATATATACGTTACGCCCGAGCTATGGGAGAGAGAAAGGGGGAAACGTATCAAAATAAGGTGGGAGATCTCTCCGTGGCGGCAGAGGAAGGTGAAGGTTTACGCAAAGAAAGAGAGAGCAGATTCCGAACTGGTTACGCCGCATAAAAGGATGCATGGTCTGCGAGAAAGAGGGAAACTTAAAAACCAGAAGCACTCAGACGATGAAGTAAAGGAGGCAGCGAAGAAGCTTGAATATAAGCAGTATACAGTGATGCTGACGGAGGATTATATAGCTTATGTATCTGAGATGTATGTGCAGGATTAAAAATTCGAAGTTGAAGAGTAGGAAGATGAAGATATAGACGGCGACGAAGACCAAGAAGAAGAGGAAGGTGACGTTTCTTACGTTGCGGAAGAATACCTTGATGATATGTGAAAGTTTTTTGGTGGATGTAACATAGACTAGGACATCCGAGGTTTGGAGGTGTTTGGATGTTACATACACAAGACTACACTGTTTTAATGATTACGGATGGTAACCACACAGCGAAATTACAGCATGCGAAGATACAATGTATGAGGCATTACGTATTACATACAGATAGTGTATGTGTTAATTGTATGGGGTATACACATTTACTTACAGACAGTGGAAAATAAACGGAACGAATAGACTTGGTCCTCTTTCACCTTTCGAATAGGGGCATCGATATGTGATTTAAAATGTCTTTTAGTTGTCAAACATTTCTATGTATTAGTACTGTAAAAAAAAGGCTACAGTAATGAATGGATGGGCCATGCAACAAATACTACGACAAATGTAGGAGTCAATGGAAATCCCATAGACAGCTGCATTCATGTCCTGAATGTAACGGTGCAGGTATATTAGTGTTCACATTCATTTATGGGAAGGAATCGTGAATGGTGAACCTAGAAATCGTTCATCCCATTAATGAAAATATGGATGGGTACTGCGTACATGACGAATATATGGTTCATATATACAAATATTATGATGCTAACTGGGATTCAAATATAAAATATGTGCAATATACATTGCAATACATGTATACCAATTATGGTATACATGATATTTTTTAAAAGAATGAAAGTATCACAATATGTGATAGTGAGAATATCACAAGAGTGAAGAAGGGAAAAATATGTACAAAATGGAAGTAATAGAAATATTATGAAGAGCCACAGTATGTGATAGTGAAAATGTCACAATAACAAAAAACGGGAACAATATGTAAAAAATGGAAGTAATGCAAATAATTTGAAGAGTGGTAAAATGAAGGAAGAATGATGTATGAAGAGAAAGATGGACGCCTCGAAAATCACTGCCAAAAATGCATACAAATCAGTATAATTGAACTTTACATGGATAATCCATTCCATACCTGTGGCGCAAGGAACCACGGTCATATGCTGACATAATAGATTAAATAAACAAATAATAGTAATATATAAAAGTTAGAAAAATGTATAGGAAAACAATAAAAACCGGGAATGTGAGTACTTAATTGTGAACATTAAAAATATATAGAAACCTGTTCGCAGAACCGATGCAGTTAAATAAGAGAAGTTCCCTGTAAACAGAATTCGGAAGAGGCAAATAATCAAAAGAAATTAAAGGAAAGAACTGTTAATAAATATGAATTTAATTATATTAAAATGTTGGTATGAGTCAAAAGTAGATTTTTATAAATACCGCTGCGAGAACTATGAATAAAGCCATTCGTTGCCATCCGAAGTGACCTGAATAAGGTTTTGTAATAGAAGATGATAGAACGTTCATTGCTCGTTGTTGAATATTAACTTAACGTTGAAGGGTAACTTACCATTGAATGGTTGAAATAGGGTGAAAACATTTGCTGAGAGGAAGAAGGGGAGAATGTGGCAATAATATTAATTGTGTTAACTTTGCTATAAATTTCCAATAATCGTTAAATTAAATAACCGAAAAATGCAACGCACGGATGTAGTGTTTCACTAATCTTGAAAATGGTCTGAGCTCTATTTTGTTGAAAATTGGTAGATGTAATTTTAGAAATATAATTTCTAACATATTGCTAAAAAATAACTGTCGATAAACACTGTAAGGAAATGATGCAAGAAGTACAATTTGAATATTAAAGAAATGATGGAATTAAGAGCAAGGGAAATTATTGTGTCACTTCTAGATATCAGAAATTCTGTGCTTGCCGTTACGCGCAGCGGAGAAACCACATTCAATCCAGCAAAATTTACTGTGAACGATGCTACGTACGCATGACAGGCATAGCATGAAAATATCGTGATGTATGATACTGGATCTGAATTATATGATAGAAGTCTACTTATATCTGACAACAATATCCAATTATATCAGGTTTTCAGCTTGTCAATAATGCAGAACATATTTATATATTGCCATATAACCTGTCCCAACATTTCTTAATCCGGAAACAAGAAAAACGGATAGAAACCCCACGTATTATCATGGATATTAGGGATGAGAAGAGGTTCGCAGGACGGCAGTCAGACGGTAGTAATGAAAAGGTGCTCTTTGTGCATCGTCATCCAAAAAGTTAGAAAAGCCAATAGACAAGAGCAAACCGGATGCGCTGAACCAATCATTGGCTGTTTCTTTAAATATACTACAAACACGATTTGAAAGAAAGGAGGTCGAAAATATGATAAGTATAATCCGGGACCCTGGCTTTGATGCAAGATTATTTTCGGAACGGGTTACATCCATTGAAGACTAAGAAAATGATTTCTGAGATTGTCAAAAATTGTCGTGAAATGTGTTGATATGTTTGGTAAAATACCCGGAAAGGTTGTACCAACATTTGAAGGAATAAAATCTTTTCGGATGTTCTTCTTGCTGTTGTGCTTCCGTTTCTTTTATTAAATTATAAAAATAATTTGTTTAAATACTTTAATTACATTAGAGATCTGTTCAGTACAGGGAAAATATTCTACTATATCGTACTGATCAATCAAGACAATTTTATAAAATCTCATTAATACTGGTGTGTGTCAGAAACGGATTTGTCTAAGCCGTAGTATCAGAAATGACAGTATTCGCAAATCAGTGCGCTATGTGTATTTATTATGATGTATTGCAAAAATAGCAGACTGTTGTGTGAATCAACAAAAAATGCCGCTATCTTGATGATAAAACAATGTATCTTTCCTCATACATATTGTGAACATGATCAATGATTATGTGCGTATCCAGTATGGGGCCAAAATATGACGGAACTGACATCATTGAAATGGAGTAAGTAAGTTATAATTAATGTATAATTGCGATGTGCTTATTAAACAGGCCGTGGAGAACAGGCTTTCTTTGTAACAATAGAGAAGAAATATACACAATTGAGAAAAATGCTTCACTACCAATATTTTGTTAATCTGGACAAGAAAAAATATATAACCTATTTTTGAATGTATGTGAACAGCTTCATTGTTTATATTGAGGTGAAAATGGGTACAGTAGGTAAATGCACGTTGTGTAGTCAGTACATGTTTTCTGAATGCATTGAAGAGCTGCTTTTATAAAAAGGTGCTCTAGGGAAGAAGGAAATACAACAACCAAAGAATTGGACATCAGTTAATTTTCAGAAAAAAGTTATGACAATAGAAGTGGGGCAAGAAAATTGTTGAAAGAATTGCCACGGACATCACTACAAAATGCGGAACCGCCATTGAAAGTGACGAGAGTAGGTAATCATGGAGATGATGCCGTAGTAGAGGAATGTTCTGGGACGAATTCAAGCGTACATGTGAAAAACAGTTTTCTTGAAAGGCGTGCAAGAGGGCGGGACAGAGCAAGGGGTAGAAATTGTACAATGCGTGAAATACGAAGAGAGCGTATTGGTAAAATGTGTGGAATCAGTCGGAACTAATCTTCATTGAACATACTGTAGATGTATCGAACAATGGTAATACCGATAAAATGGGTTCTGAAACAGACAATGACGACCTGTATAATTGTGAATATAGCCATGGAACCGTCAGAGATGGAGACAGTCTTATGAACGAGCTAGGATCTGTCCAAACTGAATAAAATGTGTAAGATTGCCGACAACTGCAAGAAACGGTTAGGAAATTACCCGCAAAGGAAGAATGACTTTCAGTAATGATAAATGAGTACATGGTATCCGCAAATAAAAAATCACGTGAGGTAATGAGTAAAGAGCTATCAAGAAAGGATCTATAATTGGCAGGTATGTAACTGAAACTGGATAAGGAAAATACTGATACGAAAGGAATGGTACAGAGTTTGGAGATGCTAAATGAGAAACTTATCAAGAAGTTGGCTGAGAAAAATATGAGTCCTTGAAAACTCGTGGACGGGATGATAAGGCTAATACCTATGAAATATTTGGGAATTGGACTAGCGTCGTCTAAATGATTCGAAAACGAAGTACATACGAAGTGCATAGCAGTGCACCCGAAGTGCAACAACTCGGGTGAACTTCGCATTTTTGCACTACGCATTTTCCAAAAGCACTTTGAAGACATACGAAGTGCGGCCAAAGATGTTACATTTCTCGAAGTTATCTCTGAGGACATTTTTAATTTGACCGAGGTGTTGAATACACTTTGAATATCAGAATCCGAAGTTACATTGAGAATGAATATTGATAAATACTCGAAGTGTGTCGAATTGAAAATTAAAGAGTAAATATAAGAAAAAATAAAAAAATATGAAATTGCATCGATTTTTTATATATAATGTACACTTTGAAGGAATTGAGTAAATTGCAACGTGTGGTTGGAATTCTGAAAGACCGAAGTGCTGTGTTTGAATTTTTGGTTTTGTAATGTACTAGATTGTATGTACTATTTACAGTGCGACAGATTATTGGAATTATGTACAAAATTGGTATCATGTACAGCTGTTGTATGGATTATGTGGTGCGTAATTTATCAATCATCTCAAAATCTGATTGAAACACTTTCCAGTTGGCTTTTCATGAAATCAACGTAAAGTTGAAGGCAACGAATTCAAGAATGGTACATGGTATACAGACCACAGGTACGAAGAGGAAACAAAAAACAGAAACAGACAACGTTCTGATAGGTAATGACAATTAAAACAAGAACAACTGTGAAAGTGGTTAACAGAGAAGCGTAAAGAAATCAAAGAAAATGTTTGCTTTCAGGAGATTCAAGGGACGCAGTGGTTTGCGCCGTCAAAAAAATTCTAAAAATGTGGGAAGAAGTAGTTCTGGGAAAGATCTAGGAATTCAAAAAGAATAAGAAGAGGAATCGAGAGATAAAAAATTAATAATGGGCGTACCTTTTCATAGAAGTAGTGATGAGAGGAACAGGAAATTACGTGTTTTAGAAAGAAAAAAGCTTTTAGGTAAGAAAGATAAAGCAGTAGGAACCGTGAATGAAGAAAATAATGATGTTAATGATGACCTATGAAATGAATACGAAGTTACTCCTGTGGTGAAATCGCCATATTCACGGAATAATTGCAGGAAACGTAATGATTCAAGTTCTATACGGGCTATCAAATCTAGCGCGGGAACACGCTGACGCGGTGAAACATGAGATGATTGTTTTCGTAATAAAATTAATGACAAAAGATTTGTGATGGAAGAGAAAATAGAGCAAGTGTCTGAAACGTCAAAATAGAACTGATTGGTGGTTCATCAAACTGAGGTGCGAGGTCTGTAACTGAAGTTGATGTTGAATAACTTGATGAAATGAAGAAAACAAATTTATGCATAGTCGTGTGCAGTAGGAGGTTCTTGGTACTGTGAACGTTTGGAAGGATTAATTCATAGAGAATGAATAACAGATAAACCATGGCGTATGGAGGCACCCCGGAAAAAGGGAAGGATGCCGTGACTGGAACAAAGAAAAAGAAAAGTACAAAGAAGAAACATTTGTCAATTGGCAAGTTGTTTTTCGGATACGGGGGGGAAAACGTTGGTATGAATTTAGTTGGATTCATGTGTAGGACAGAAGAGCATATGTTTGTTTACGCAGGTCTATTTACCAGTGAGTCTTGCCTGTCATCTTCCTCTAAGGTGGCATGTATAGCTCCATGGAATAAAAATTACACTGACGTTAAAACCAAACGTCAACATGATTGGAGAGGTCTGGTTGCCAATATTGTGAAAAGGTATGTAATTATAGATTTATCAAAATATCAGTTGATTCATCCATGTGGTGCCATTCTACAGATAGAATTTGTAACTCAAAAAATGAATTGCATGTTTTACATTAGTCGGTACCTATTTTCCCGATGGAAATTGCTCGAGAACATAGTGTTGAGTCTAATGGTATGTTCACTTGTAATATTGAAAGCACTAGAAACTTTATTGTTCAAGCTGTGTTAACTGAGATGAAGAAGACTCAGGGTGTGACGGAGCTGAATCTGGAGGTTGGAACAATGTTTTCAATACTGTCATTAATAGTTCAGCACCGTTATATTGTTTCTGCAGCTCATATGCTCCAGATGTAAGTGCTCGTAATACTGAAGCCAGGGTTTCATTCTTCTTGAACTTAGAATATTAAATTAATTCTGCATTGAGACCAACACTTCCTGAAGGGGCATGGAAAAAGCAAGTTCGTGCTGAAAGAGCTGAGGTATACGAAATATCATTCAAGTTAAATGATTCTGGAAGAAAGGATACCTCGTATTGGATACTGGCTAACTTTTCCAGCATATGTGCTAAAGGAAGTTTACATGTTGGAGATAGGCAAATGGAAGGAATCGATATGCTATTCAAAAATGAGTCCTATGGATTAGTTGTTGATTCTTTAAGTGGAACGACAATGACCTCAGATGCGATGGTGACGCATTTATGTGTTCTGTTAGAACAGAATAACAGAATAGATCCGTGTTGATGCTATTATCATTGCTATGATAGATTCATTTGGAATAGACCATACTGAAATGGCTGCTTCAGGTTATGAAAATAATGGTTACAAGGTCGATAGAATCGATAAGGAAGATGTGGTAAAGAAACCAGTACTGTTAAAATGGGGTAATATTCCAAAGGAAACATCAAAGACGGAACAGCTTCTTCATGTAGCTGCAGCTGCTAATGTTCTTAAATATGTTCTTTAGTTGTTCAGAGAAGGTAATGATTGTCTAGATGACGAGTGTTTTGAAGAGGAAATAAAGATAGATATGTCTACAAAAATGTTGAAAAATTTGGAAACGCAAAACGAAAGTATAAAACAGCCTTTCAATATCATAACACTGAACGTATATATATCTCTTAAACTGCTGAATTATTCTTGGCAATGATATCTTGTTGGTATGGAACTGTCTATGATGCATATATCTTTCATTGTGGTGCTGCACACGGCGAGATGAAATCGTTTGATGAGGACAATGATGTTGAGATTGTTCATGAAAGCGACGTTGATGCCAACAGTGATGTTATTAGGAGGCATGTTGAGCGCATAGAAACTAATGATTTCTAAAATTGATATCAACTTGATGAGGATGATATTTATAGTAATGACAGCGAATAGTATGAGAAAAGGGAGTTTGTTTTCCTCCTTCAAGTTCGTACTTGTTCATTTCTGAGTGTATCGATTCAATATATCCCTTTCATAATTCTCTATGTACACAGTGAAGGATTATTTTGTTGAGAATTTGTGCGGTATGAAAGTACCAGAACCACGTCATGTAATGCCACAGATAATCTATTTTGAGAGTCTATCTCAATTTGGGGTACGTATTTAATACATCGGAAAGTTTTAGTTTTTTTAATGTTATGTACCACACTGCGTAGATGACGCCTTCTAAATTGAACGATATGTGTTGTATCTTGTGAATAAATATTATTTCTGTGATTCTCCAAATGAAATTTTACATGTCATATTCAGTAAGTGAGCTGGTAACATCGAAACTTCTATTTAACGTTTGCAGGGAAATTAATTTTTTGCTTGTAATTGAGAGAAGGGAAGTTAGTAAATTCCAATGTACTCTGCTCGACTTTCATTCTCCATGTATATTGAGTAAGTGCTTTGGAGGCGTGAAAAGCTGGAGTTGGAAGGAGGTGACCCTCATCGTGTCTGTTAGAGGCTGTATTTTCATTGAGAAGTTGTATTTGTAGGAAGTAGTATGTAGGTATTGGATGATTGAAGAACTGATTACCCGAAAAAACTGTTGCAAAATAGAAGAATAATGGTCGCGCAATTGATTTTCATGTGACGCAACAGTGGAATGGAGTTAAATTGTTCCTTTGCACTGACGCATTGTCTCACATCTATGAAAGTAGTTTCTTTGTATTACAGAAAAAATTAATTAATTTTCTGTTTATATTTTTCTTATATATTTTTAATTTGTATGAAGTACGACAACGCAGTGATGTTACAGTTTTAGTTCACAACACAACACACCGGCCGTTGTACTGACACATGCTGACCCAGTTATGGTACAGTCCAAGTAAGTGTACAAACAGGCCCTACACTGATATTTCCTGTTTGCTGTATCTCGATAACGAGTTCTGACGAATATAGTAGTCTCATCTACTTTCTGACAGGGGCCACGCTAATTACAACCAATATTCGTCCCGTAACAAAAATACACAATCTGCCCGGAACATTTGTTACACTTTTCTCACACACGTTTCACATATAGTGGCAAACATGGACTACTTTCAATTATTCGGCTTCCGACGCTCTTATC
Organism: Odonthalia washingtoniensis; assembly: GCA_032358235.1. NCBI lineage: Eukaryota > Rhodophyta > Florideophyceae > Ceramiales > Rhodomelaceae > Odonthalia > Odonthalia washingtoniensis. The sequence continues at coordinate 19,448 of JAULBU010022033.1, forward strand.
TTTCACTATTAGAACGTCTTTCTTACCTCTCTCTTTCCTCCCCTTTTCATCTCTTCATTCATTTCTCATATAATTATGAAACTTCTGTTTATAATTATTCCAGACTAGGTGTATTCACTCAGTCAATCAGTCACTAGGTATGTAACGTAACTTGCTCGCGCTCGTCCGAAGTACCACAAGTGCTGTAGTCAGTTAGCTTGTCAATACTCATCCCTTCCTTTCCCAGAATCTTGTTCTACTGTCCTCTCCTAAGAGAACATTTCTATTTGCCTAACTTCCTGTCTCACCCGCTTTACAGTACTTACTTCCTACCTCACAAAACCACCCGCCTTGCTTTCTAACTGCATATCAGATATCTCATTCCCATAGCCCGGACCAATCCACATACGACACACAGACATTGCGCATTTAGAATCCACAGACAGTCCACAAATATTCACTTCAAGCTTCGACATTCATTCGTGTATTTCACGAATACTGTATTGTAATTACACCAGTCGAACTGTGCTACCACGTGACGCTGATTGCCATCGTCAAACACGATTCCGTTAGAGTTACGCGGATACATCGACAATATGGATTTGATACACCGTATCCGAAAAAAATCAAAAAAATATATGTAACTAGTAATAATAATAATAATAATAATAATAATAATAACACTTTTAAAAAACAAAATAATAACAAGAGAAAAAAATAGTCTTTTCTCAGTCGCTCTCTCCACTTTTACGAAAAACATTTTTCCTCGACGCTTTCTTTCACTTCCACAAACACTCCTTCATCTCTCACCATTTCTCAGACCTTTCCTTACTAGTTCATCTATACCTAAACTATATTTCCCTTCGTAACAAACAAAAATAATCCCTATCTCGTTTCTTCTCACCACACACACACCACCAACAATAAAAAACTCCAAGCTTGTCCCTGTCAATCTCAATATGACAAGCGGAAACTGAACACCAGTATCCTCACGGGTCCTTCGAGCTCCGTATATAACAGCTGTTTTTCGATGGAATCGATCACTCGTTACAAGAGTTGCTTCCGCCGTGTAGAAGACATTCGAGTCACGGCTGATTTTGCTAAAGAAATCAAGCAAGTTTCCGATTTTTTTGGCAGACTACTCCATGCTTGAAAATAGCAGGGTACCAATGCGAAATTGGCCGCCAAGAACTTTTAGATGCTTCACAGTTTTCCCTCGCGTGCAAAGATAGTTTCTTCTATATGGAATACTTCCGCATGCCGCTGGCACCAATAGCGTTTTTACGAAATATTGCTGAAATTTACTGTCTTTCAAAAAACTACGACATCAGCTGCCGTAACCTGTAAATGATGGAAGAGGATCTAAACAACAGTGTGGTGAAACTTAATCTTTAGCTTGTATGTGTACTGTAATGGAGTGAACTCGCCATGGACACGATAGTTCAAGTATTGAACAACCAAAGCATCTTTCTGGAGAATCCGTCTCTTTACACGAACGCCATTCGATTGACTCCACATGTTCACGATGGGATTCCTACACCGGACGCCAAAACTCCTACCACTCCACCAATACAAACACCAATCACAGCATCCAATTTACATTCTGTAACGAAAACCACGGTCGTTCAGCCCCAACCAATACAGGTCCCTCAATGTCCGGAACCAGACAACAATCAATCAAGCTTCCACCATCTTGGATTAATAAAACCTTCCAAAACAACACCAGGTACACAAACGCATCCTTCTCCATCGCACGAAGATGGTGACAACCTCTCAGTAGATTCAGACAACAACTACTACCCGCTTTCAATGAACGCGGGTAAAATTGCTCAATCTATTAGAGCCCATTCCAGGGACAGATGGTTTAATGGGCTACTTGACGAAAGCATTACAAGTTAAATACGCGACTACTCCCAATTCACGGATCTACTGTCCCTGAATGATCGCATGAAGGCTCAGTTATTTTGTAACATCTTTAAATAACCGGCAATTACGTGTTACCAGACGTATATCGATAACAACATGGACTTCCGGCAAATTACACAGGCAATGATTTATGTGTCCGACTTGGCAGAAAGACAGCGTAAAGTTCAATCACGCCCAGACAGTCTCCGTCTAGCATCCTATATGACAGAACACGAAATTTAGGATGAGAGAATTTGTTTGTGCACCTTATGCAACTACATAGATAAGCTTATCTCGCAATGTGTTCCAATGTTTATAAATAACAAATACAAGCTCAAGATACTGTCCACTACCGTTGAGACTTTTGAACGGGCTGTGATACATAGATGAACGAGCTAAAGGGCAACCTAATCTATCAATACTTCAAAATATCACTGGATCACCAAATTACCCTCAAGCTAGAAAAAAATAATCTCTCTGCTACTCCACATCCTAGATCTTCTTTAACTGTTTTGACCAACACAGTCAAAAAAACTAAGCGTTTCGGAAACAGATCATTCAACTATACCAGCGCTCGTTACCGAAACAATAACAACAGCAACTCAACCAGAAACTTCCAACACAATAGAAACAACAAATCGTCTTCACAAAAGCACAACCAAAACTGTAACACACAAAACCGCTCCGACTGCTTCCGACGCGTTTTTACTCCATGGCCCCCACCAGATCGCTGCAATTCATAATCAAGCAGAAACTCTATCGAAAACGAGACCAAGAATGGAGAAATATCGGTTTACATACTTGCCGATATAGTTAATAGCACCGAGCTTGATACGATAGATCACGACCATCCCACTGAGGTCCACTACGAAGAAGCACAGGATTTTCGGATGAAGAATCCGAGATATTTGAAACTCAGTTAATCTCCTATAAGAACTCTATCACACAAGATGGAGCAACGGCCACCATCAACAATGATCTAGATACAGACGTCATCACCACCCATATCTCAAATACTCTCGCCATATCCTCAATTATACCTCAAGAGCACAATATTTTCGATCCAGTCAACATACTACAGTGTACCGACATCATATCACTCTCCCACACCCAAATATTATTGACTGAAATAATATTGATAGTTTTGGTACTTTCGAAAACATGATATTCTATACCCTGCATTCTGCGTAGACTCTGGCAGCCCACGCAGTGTAATTTGGAAAAACGCGCTTATGATGATCAACAAACACTCAAATCAACAATTTATAAATTGAAGAAATCCAATTTTTCTTTTTACTTTGGAGACAGAGTTTATGCTTCAATTGGTTTTACACTATTCATCTGAGAGACTCCGCCCACGATTGAAAAAATAATTGTTGATCTCTACTTTGTCGAAATGCATATTCCCTCTCTCATTGGAGTTGATATCCTCAATGGAAATCATCTTATGATTGACAACGTCAACAACAAATTAGCTCGCAGAACGGAGCTCAAAACAAACGGTCAAATATATTATCTAGAAGACTTGTTCCTTCCATTCTTCCGATCATCATCCTCACACCTACACACTTCTTTACAACATCTGGAATCAGTTTCAATCCATTCCACAAAAGCGAACTACATTGATTCCACTGACCAGTTTTTCATCCGTCCACGAAGAAGTTTTTCAACTTACTTAAACGTAATAGCCCCTCTAGTGCTGATTCTGAGACATTACACATCCTTCACGATATCTCTACTAAATGCAATCCTTACCAACGAATGAATCCCGCTCCTCTCTGATTTCGAGTTTCCTTTGGCATTTTCACCGCCAGATTCAATGCACGTATTTATCTTGATGTTTTTGCATCACGCTCGAGAACATAAAGCACACGATCATCCACTTCATAGACGAACGTCGCATTTCAGTTCAAAGGTTAAGCTAAAAATATGTAGACGGTCACTATTTGGAGTTCTTTGATCAAATTCTGAGCTTCGATCTACACCGCGCTGTCGAACATAATAATTGTAGATCAAGGATCCAGCTTTGGATATTCCTTTGTGCGACTGGCCTCGAAAGATATTATTAAGATTTAACACACTGGAATCGAAGCCCACAATAGTTTAACGATTTTTGAACGCTATCATGATCCGATAAGAGCAACGGTCCGAAAGATCATGATATACTACCAAAATCCGATTTCGGCCTTGCACTGGCTGTACCAGTTAAAGCCTCAAATGATACGGCCAGTACCAATTGCTCAGTACCTTCCGCATTTCTTTTTGTTGAATTCCCAAAAAAAGACCCGCCTCATCAACTGGGAAGAAGCATGAATACAAATGAACGTGGAAATGTAGACACTCTGATAAGAAGTGAAATTCTACTTCACATGGACAAGATATGACTTGCAAGAGCACTCAAGAATAACGTTTGCAAAGCCACCGACGTGCTATATAAAGCTGGAGACGAAGTTCTGTTGTGGATTCAAAAGGAACACAGGAATATAAATGGACAATATTTAGGCCTCTTTAAGGTCTACTACGCGGAACGAAAATCGAAACTGAATTACATCTACGACATTTCAAAATAAAAGCCCCGTCCCAAAAATATAGCGCAAGGAAAATCTTACATATCAACCAGGACTTTAAGCAATACGCTCTTCTCAAATTTAAGCTCATTAATGCGCCATTTCATCTCACCTTGTCAAGAAAGAGATGTGTTCTGAACAGAGATATTACCTCAAAGGATCCTAGAAGCTCAACTCCTAAGATAATGGAGGCAAGAAAACAAGAAATTCGTAATCAAATCAAGAGAGAAATATTCAAGATTGTACTGAAAGAGGACGATCATCTACAATGAAACACCATGCCCGTAATATTCGTCCACGCTCTGAAATCATCGATTGATGGTACTATTGTACAGAAGGCGCGCTTTGTTATAGGATGATACTGTGATAAGATGAAAGAATTCATGATGCCCTCCTTGTAAAAACTACATCCCCAGTTGATTGGTTTACTGCTTTATTTTGCCACAATTTTCAGCTTTGGCGTCTGGACTACGGATGCCTATCTACAATCTGCAATACCACTATCGTTCGATTTGTCCCTATCTTCAAATGTCCTAGAGCTGTAATTGAACGGTGATTAATGTATTCAAAAACTTTAACCTTTACATGGCCTGTTGAAGTCTGGAGATTTATGGTACCACAAACTCCAACAGCGCCATATTCATGTTTTAAAAATGCTTCACCTTCACTCGGATTTTTCATTCTATTTTGTACTGCGTGATACCCTTATTTTTATGTCTAGAACTTATGTAGATGGTTCACTACGTGCAGGAGACTCTATTTTTAACTCTATATCATCAAATACGGAGAAGCGCATTGACATCAAGAAGCCAACCAGTCTACCTTGTGAATCTAGTGGTTTTCGTTTTCTTAGTTACGACAACAGTTCAACCATTCAATCACGAAATAACTACCTCAGTAAACTGGGAAACCTCACTGAAACGGCCACGTTTACTCATTTCAGTTCCATGAGAATGCGTTGAGCTTGGCTAATTCATACCCGTCCTGTCTTCCTTTTTCAATTTTTTTCTCTTGGAAAAGCAGTTGAAGCAAATTATAACAAGTCATCTGCACATTACACCACTTCAATCAACAAAGCAACCAACTTTGCGAAACCTCTCGACGTTTCCATACAATTCCAAGATCTGTATCTGAACTCTCTTCGCTTAATCGGATGTTCTGATGAAATTTTTGGTAACAAGCTGATTTATCATCACAACTCGGCTACATAGTCATGTTTAGTAATAAGCATTCAAAGGTGATACCGCAAATATTTCGATCATGTAAATCGAAACGATTGTGCCGCTCAGCTATGGCCGCAGAGGTAATCGCATCTAGTGATCTATTAGACTCGGCACATACCTTAAGCTCCGAAATCGCGCTGCTAACGAAAAGAACAATCAACCTGCCCCTTCTCACAGAGAGCAAAAGACTATTTGATGAAATATGCAAGGGCTCGAGAACATCATAAAATGGTTGATGCTACACGTAGAAGCTTCTAGGGAGTCATTTATGGTATGTGAAATCTCTGATATAGGTCTTGTAAAGTACTAACACAACATATCAGATGTACTGGCAAAGCCTATGGCTCAGGCGACACTGCGCAACTTGATATCATTGGGTATCCACGAAGCCCAGCCCGTTCAATGGATAATACATCATGATCGTGACTCGGCCATCCTTTGGAAACAGCAACACTCTTCCGCAGCTTGACTATTTTTCTTCCACGCATATTACTACACTCTGAACTTTGTGACATACTCTCATTTTAGTTGAATGTTTTTAAAAAATTAAAAAATAAGATTATTTCAACTTCACAAATAATCAATCTTCGCATCATTGATATGCCCCACATACTCTTAATTCATTAATAAGTGGATACAGACAAAAATTATCAACTATTATGCCGCACAACTTGCTTTCGGTACTAGTCGAAAAACAGTCCCTCCTTGGCAATACTATGATTTACGGCATTTCATCCCACTTCAACTGCCAATTTGTGCATCATACCCGCACGCATTCCTTCGGCTTAAATCGTTTCTAATGAAGCATACTTGAGTGCCACAAATTTTGAAATTTACAAATCTTCTCCTTCTCATAATTACCAAGTTATGTCAAGGTGCTCTTCACCCGAATAAAAAGACTGACGAATACAGTAGTCTCATGTACTTTTTAACAGAGGCCACGCTACTTCCAACCAATAATCCGGCTGTAACAAGAATACACAAACTTGCTGGAACATTCGTTACACATTTCCCACACACGTTTCACATCTAGTGACAAACATGGACTACTTTCAATTATTTGTCTTCTGACGGTCTTATTTTTCTTTAAGAACGTCCTTCGAACCTCTCTCTTTTCCTCCCAGTTTTTTATCTCTTCATTCACTTCTCATATAATTATGAAACTTCTGTTTATAATTATTCCCGACCGTGTATTAACCCAGTCAATCAGTCACCAAGTGGGTATCGTTACTCTCTTGCGCTCGTGCTACGAGCCCTGTAGTCAGTTAGACTATCAATATCCATCTCTTCCTTGCCCATAACTTTGATGTACTGTCCTATCCTAACTGAACCTCTCTACTCAAATAACTCCCCGTCTCATCTGCTTTACAGTACTCACTTCCTACCTCACAAAACCACCCGCCTTACTCTCTAACTTCATATCAGATATCTCATTCCCATAACCAGGACCAATCCACATAAGACACACACACTACGCATATAGAAGCCAAAGACAATCCACACGTATTCACTTCAAGCTCTGACATTCATTCGTGTTTTTCACGAATACTATATTGTAATTACACCCGTCGAACCGTGCTACCACCTGACGCTCATTTCCATCGTCAAGCACGGTTCCGTTCGAGCTACGTGTATACATGGACAGGTTCCCAGTAATTGGAATACTTCAAAGCATAGTTGATTCCCCACCTGTGACATCTTAGCTGAAGTAAATTGTCATATCATTCATGCCGTACAATTTTATAATAATTGAACTGAGAAACAATCATACGTATTGAGAGAAATATCTTTTTTAAAATAAACCTACTTGACTAATATATCTTTTGGAAGAAGTAGTACAGCTTCCAAAAGCTACTCGTAAAGGTCGATGAGAACAGATTAGAAGATCCATCATTCTAGTTTCAAAATATCAACGGGTCTATTGACACCAATGGGTATCAGAATGAGATATGTGCAATAAACGTGTCATGTTTCTCACCAAAAGGATATGAAAGCACATATGAGAAAATTGAAAAATAGGGAAATATGAGCATGTTCTGGATCCTTTTTTGTAATTAATGGACAGTCGAGATTGAATTATATGAGACGTTCCGGAAACTTTTATTACGCTAAAAACAATTTAATAAAAAGGAAATTTGTTAGGGCGTCGTGATAATACGTGTATTACATGTTACGAACCTACGTGGATATCAGTACGATGCGACGTCATAATCAGCTCTTATAAAAATATTTCCCTTTCTAGAATTATGGACGGTTGTGTATCATTTTTACATGTTTTATCAAAGAAGGGAACTGAGCCTAAATTTTGTGATAAGTTAATCAATGGACTCAGTCAACATTTATTCGGTAGTGGGGTAATGATTAGTATAGGAATGAAGATGTGTTGGAATCAGCATTGGTTGGGACATATATTTTTACTGTTTCAGAAATATTTACTACCCTACAGTCGTATCTGAATGATCAAATAAACATTGCTATATCTCATGTCTGTTCTCAACCGATTTTTAAAAATGGTATAGCCTTCATTGATATGAATTTGTATTGTATTGCAGGTTCAGTCATAGGGGTAGACGAAACTTGTAATTGATTTTCAGCGCGGTTGGCACACAACCAGAACCTAAAATTTTCTTAGCTGAATGATATGTTTTTAAGAAAAAAACATCTTCAGGAATGATAAGAAAAGACATCTTCCGGAATAGCATATTAAATGATAGTAGTAACATTAAAATATTTCAAATACTATAAACGAAACAATAATTTAGTATGTTTTTGTGATGTCGGCGAAATAAAACTATTGTTGTCAAGAAAGTGAGATATTAGAAGAAGATTACTTTCTCAATTTTCATTACGATTGTTATGAAAATTAAGAAAGTTATCTATGGGGGATACGGTAAGGAGATTTGATTATTGTGGTGAGGATGAGGTACTGTTGACAATATATACGAAAGGGATAGTTGTGGTGAGGATTGTGGAAAATAGATGATACAGTACAATATTACGGCTGTTGAATATGTGGTTCCAAACCCGGAGCAGCTGCAGTACTGGTACGTGAATTCTGAGTTGTAGGTATTCCATTCTTTGAATGGAATCTAATGTGAAAACATCAGCAGAACAAAATATATGTCAACGGCGAATGGCATCATTAGCCAAACGAACGACGTGACTAATAATTGGAGTAGCTGCGAGATTATCTTCATCTTCTTCATGGTTATTGTCTTTGTTATTGATAGACATCAATAAACGAAAGCACGTAATCTATTTGGCCGAGATTCGTTGAGGAAAGGGGGTGGAACAAAGGAGGGAGAGTGGAAGGAATGAAGAAAATATTGGAGCCCTGTTTGATTATAATGTTTATGGTCCTCTCTGTCATCCAATAAACAGAATAAAGTTTTGTTGGATTTGGTGCAGCGATGCGGATTGCAGCGAACTATTTACTTACTTATCAAAATTCACGAATGTGCACACGGTGTAATTTTTCATGTTCTTCGACGTCGACTAATTCTCTAGTCACTAGTACATCATCGTATGCTTCATTTATAGCACCTGTTGATTCTGCATGTCTTACTTCAGCACTTTATTCTACATTATCCGTATTGTTCGCGTCTTCTAGTGGTATTGTACTAACGTTGTTGTTTGTTGAGAAAGGAGATGACGAAAATGGAACTGACCGATGAGATGTTACCGAGGGGCTGATTTGTCTTCAGTTTCGGGTATCTTCCCATTGTTGTTTGATTATGCCGAAGGATTGACGAAAACTGAACCAGTCAATGAGGTTTTGGTGGAGGAGCTGATTTGTCTTCAGATGAAAAACTTAACATTTGTCCTTTGACGGGGCGTAATGGAATAGTGAGCAGTGAATCACGTAACCATGATCCTTTAGTAATTAAAAAATGATCTGCATACATATTTTGACCGTCAATAGTTTCTACATAACTAACCAAATCAATATTATCTGTAATGATACGATGTATCGGTAAATTATTACAAATCTTCACACCTAATTTATCACATACCGCGGTTAGGGTAAGCATTAATTTTTTAGCATCAATGGACATATCATCGATACATTCAACATCATGATCAACATTGAAAGCAGGTTCGATCATGCGCAGTTGATCCATAGATAATTGAACAACATGTGAATACATTGACGTTGACCTGACTAAAACACTAATATTTTTATCAAAATTTTCAAATTTTCAAATTATGTAATTTGATGATGAAGTAATGAATAGAAAAGCCAAGAAAATTATGTGTGTTTCATGTTCAACATAAACATAAATACATACAATAAAGTTGTAGGACAAATGGAAAGTCCAGGGGATGGTATTATTATTATTATTACTACTAATAATACTAGTAGTGTAAAGGCGGAAGAGCAGGAGTTAAATAGGATAAAATTGCAATTATGTTTGAGTTTTAAGGAAAAAAATATTAAAAGAAATGTAAAGAGTTCTCTTGTGTAGATGGTGATTAAGTGCATTAATAAAATGCATCCTAATCATACATTATTGATATTAAATCACCGGCGAAGGAGTTCAGTTGAAATTCATTTTCTTCCATGCAATTTTTGATATTAATTGAACCAAATGTTAAATTGAGAGGAGCCATATTAACGTTTTCAGTACAAATTTTGTCGATATGTGTAAATGCATCATAATAAATAATAATCAACTCCAAAATAGGAAAACAACTGAACATTTTGCTGGAAGAATTGGAAGATTTTGAAACTGATGGAACTTAATTTTTTTTAAAAGTCAATATTTCCATGGTACATAACCTTTGCCATAACAAAAACACCTCTATGTGTATGGTTTGAAAACAATATTGTCGAATGCAAGATAAGAAATGAGCAAAAAGAAAATGTAAGCTGACGAAAAGGTAAATGTTTGACACTAATGAACGAGAAGACCATTGATTGTAAGTTGAACAAATAGTCTTTAGTTGAATGATAAAGTTGAATTGATCTATACTGATAATTTTAAAAAAATTGGCAGGGAGAAGAATAATACGTTGAATAATCATCAAAGATTTAACAAGAAATTTTATATCCAGAATAATAAGTTGAATACTTGTAAATTGATGTTAGTGTCTTCTGTTGCTTTTCATGGTATGAATAGGAATGAAAACAGAAATGTTTCAATGAAAACATGAAGAAATTGAGGTGTCATTTAAAAATGGAGAAGGAATAAAAGTTGAAGAATAAAGAATAAATGGAGGTGAAGTGAAGGTTGGGGGAAATAATGCATAGAGCAATACTCATTGAAGGATGATGAAAAAGGAAAGATAGAAAGACGGAATTTTTGGGTTTGACGTAGAAAGAAGGGGTGAGAACAATGCTTGCAATTTTGAGAGAAAAAGAAGAAGTGCTGCTCAAAATTGTGGTGACGGTGAAAATGTGAGAGTGAAAAAGGAGAAAGAGGAGACTAAATAGGTTCAAATGAAATGAAGTCTCTAGATGTAATAGAGTAAAACAGTAAAATGAGATAAATAAGGATTTGAATAGTAAGAGGATTCTGAAAACGGTTTAGAAGAAAAATGGGGAAGGACGGAACAAAATATTGAAGTACAGGAAGGCTGAACGGTGAATTCAGAACTGGTAGTTGATTACGGAATACGAAGTTGAATGATGACAAATGAAGAAGATGAGTAGTTAAAGTCAAGAAAATAGGGAAAAAGACGAAGTCAATATAAATTTGCAGAAAGCTCCCCAGTCCTTTAACCAATTTTACTTGGTTACTACTTGTGAATTGAATAATTATATCAGAATTCAGAGATGAAGTTAAGCGATAATTAAGAATGTTGTATTGAAAGATGAAATTGAACCAATAATTTTTAAGAAAAACGGTGATATGAAACGAAGATAAATTAAAAGAGGTTCAATTGTAGGAGGGAAAAGGGGTATGATTTAGTCATGTTTCAAATTAGAATTAAGTGATTTGGTGGTAGCAGAAACTGACAGATGATTTTTGAATTGAAATCGATGATGATTAATGAGAAGGTTTACTAAGGAAGAAAAGGAAAAATTTAGGAAGTAAACCAGGGGTCCTTGAGCGGTTAAAGGATGAGTATATTTTTAAGGGTAAGAAATTATGATGAGGATTTGAGGGAGAAGAAATTGATACTGAAAAAATTGAAAGGTAGTAAAAGAGAAAGGAAATGAGAGTGATGGTTACAGGAAATTTAATTTAAAATTAACCTTGAAGTAAGACTGTAATGAAGTTGAATACAGTACAGTATTTCTGGATATAAATTTAATTGTATATTTATATATTTGTTTATTTCATACAGTCAACTGAGTAATCAGTCTGAAAAGAGACAAAGCACGGTACAGTATTTCTGGATGAAAATTTAATTGTAAATTTCAATATTCGTTTATTGCATACAGTGAAATGAGTATTCACTATCAACATAGACAGTATGCAGATATTCTTCTTTAACTTTTCGAAATTTTTTAATAGGTTTTTTCACAACGACTACAATGGCAAGCGTCCCATTTATTCTCTGGACAGTAATACCAAAAAATTAACAAAGCAACAACATATCATTTCTTGATAAAAACACCGAATACTAAGACAATGTACTTCCCAGTATTTGTACAATCCTAGTATCTACGTGCATTAATAACACTGCTTTGATGGTTTTCGTTGTTCATTTCGAATTTCACCTTGTCGGTCATCTATTCATTCCGAACCGATTCGGCTGAACATTCTTTTTCAGTTTTCACCGTACGTTTGTCATACCTTCAAATTATGGTAAAGCAACCTTTCTTTAATCGAATTATTGATAATATACCATTTATCAACATAAAATGCCGGACATTTATCAACATCTTTCATAACAGAACCTCATCGCAATAACGTGTAGCACAAAAAAAGTTCCAAGTACTGGGAACTTTTGATTGAAAAATACATCATTACATAGATTCCCTACGGAATGCCGTTCCTATTTTTTCCTTTAAAATCTTCGTGCAACGTATCTTTAATCATATCAACATTTATGACACAGTCTCTTTGTACCTCAACTTCACACTTGCATCCTTAACGATTATTTACTTGAATAACAATTGAATTTGCAACTCTTTGAACTGAACTTTTCAATCAAAGTCATCAAACGGTCTCGAGATCCACGTACGTCTTACGAACCGCAGCGATGAAACGATTGGAAAGTTCCATGGCTGCCTACTTGAAATAGGTATGTCATTACCCAAACAACAATTATCCATACCAACAGAAACTGGTGGACATGGAAAGAGACTTCCCATATACAACGTAGCATATAGAATAACTTATCCACCCTTGGAGACGATGAAGGTGTCCTAGAAACAGGAAACTGTAAGTTAAATGAATAAAACAATGACAGTTAAGACATAGTTAGTTGCAATGAATACAATGATTGTAAAGAACATAAATTTGTAAATACTATGATAGAGATAAATGGTACATGTGGTGCGAAACAAACAAATCAATCCATACAAACAATATGTTCTAAATATGACCACTCACCAAAACATTGCTCAACAATGCCCATCTTTTGATTCTGTCAACATGTTTAACAGATCCGAAAGGTTCACATATTATAGGGAGGATGGGTTTGAAGAAATGGTCATGAATATATCGTTTGGAACTAGGAAGCAGACAACGTGGTACGCTAGGAATGCAATTGAGCTTCAAAAACTTCAACTTTCTGCAGAAAACAAAGATCAATTGTACTCTTGTACACAAAATAAATCGCAGTTTCTTACACACTCAAAGAATGCAAAGTCCGGAAGCTCCATTGCAAAATCAATGGAACCGTCCATAAAATAAAGTATCGATACATCCGTTCAACGAAAAACAGAATTTCATAACGGAGAAGAATCGAGTAACTGGGTCGAATGAACAGTGAGAAATGTAAAAAACTCTACTATGGCCGTTTAAAACTGGCTACCCACTTCATGTAAACTTTCTCAATTTCAGCAAATGTCTCAGAAGAGCAAATATAACGTCAGGTCGTATAATACTGGCGTATTTTCCTGTAAATTTGCGAAATGTCAATTCAAGATATAGTATATAATCTTTCAGTGACCACGATTTACATTTGGACATGGTACACAACAGTATAAGGGAGTGTATGCAACAGTTGTCAACTGAAGTGATGGTGGGGATTTCAATGACTACTGCACATTTTGTACACTTACGTTGCTATCCAATGCTTTTTTCGTGGGTAGGAGATATGCTAGAAGCAAATTATTTAATTTCAGTAAAACATCTACTTAAAACCAATCGACCATACCATCTATTCCTCGTAAAGGCTAGTGATATGGTATTGTCCACAGTCAACACACTGAGATCAGCAGAACACACAATAATTATATTTAAATCGTATGAACTTTATCATAATGAAAAATGTTTACAACAGGATTCTTTATCACTGAAATAAATGTCAATTCAGCCAAAGTATGCAGTTATCTTAAATTTCAAAATGAAAAACGAGCTGGACATTTACAATATTTTACTTCGAACAAATTCATAACCTTCATCTTTGGGTCTCTAGAATGCTGAAGGAGTGTTTGTCGAGGCTTCTATTGCACATGGAATTTTCAACTACAGAATTGTCTCAAGGCGCATCTGCGAAGCCATTACGATCCTATTGCAAAATTATATTAGGAATGTTGAATTCTTTCTTTGTTTCGTGCAGAAAACTTCTAACTGTTTCCGTCTTCGCATTCCTTTTTCAACTGGTAGAGGTTTCGGAACACTGCAAGGTTTATTTCCGGAAAAGTGCGTTTCATGAATGTTTGAAAATTACGATTACATGTGTGTAGATCAGGTTTCTCCCTTCCTTGTGGAAATATGTGACAGACTATATGGATAATATAATAATATGTTCATCACCACTAATAAAACTATGTTTCACCACCTACGTAGATATCACATCTCTTATATTTAGAAGAAATCTTAATCGAGCATGGACCGCTTCAGACCTGAAAAAACTGCCCACAACTATCTCATCTTTCAAGCACAAGGCAGTTTCACTATTTATAAGGCTACAATCCATCAGGCATGACCACAACAAAGTTTCATCAACTGGACCACCTCGCAGATCGTATAGAAATGATGGTAGGTGTTTCATACAAGGATGCTGGAATATACAAAGAAAGAAATACAGATACGAAATTAGCGTACTGCAAAAAATCTAAACGAAAGTCTGTTTGAGTTGGTGAGACAGTTAACCAAATGGACCAACGCGCATTCAAGATTTCTAGAGATTTAAAAACGAAAACAATTTCAAAAGGATTGAAGGAAGGAAGGACTGAAACCAGACAAGATTTTTGCGTCTGTGATGGAGGATGGTACTGTGTGTGAACTACTCAATATCCAAAACTTTTCAGATACTTCGATCAGAATGTCACGTTAGAGACCCTTCTTTAAATGACTTTGGTGCAAATATGGACTCCTCTACGATTGGCCTGTATACTCAGGTTGGCGCACATGGTATTATACAACTAACAAATTTGTTCCAGCACCAATTCAAACAAATAAGTATGTCGCCTAGTTAATTCAGATAGATATCCGTGGAGTTCCGAACATCCACATTTATTTCAATCTGTGTGTGCCCAATGCTTTCGGATTTGTAACATCTCTGATACAAACGTCTATGTCAATAAGTAGCCTTTCAGGGTAATGCAACGAATTATGGAAAAGGATAAATTTTATTCCATCTCAGGGTCAAGATTAGATTCTATTATGATTGAATGTGGAGAAGAAGGTGAAGAAACAGTCCCAGAAGGACAAATTAATATTTGGTTTGCCAAAGAACTATCATTCATACGGATACCAACACATTTTGAAGATCGGAATTCATCATCAATCAAGCCCGTAGGAATTGACGGTGGGAAGAAAAATAGATTTTAGGGGTTTTGTTTCGTGCAATATAAGGATGTTATTGACAACTCAACTTTAGTCCCATATTAAATCGGACACTGGATTGTATAAGATTATCCTATGATTGAACAAGAGGATAATCTGGTTTATCGACATTTGCAAAGGTGTATGATCTGTGCCCGATTGATAGTATCCGAGGAAAGATTCATATCGTACCTGAAAATACCGCTGTAGATATTCTGGGAAGACATGTTTTGCGTCTCAAGGAATGGAAACGTTTCTTGGTCATGAAGATGGTTGAGTTTCTCGTATATTTTTTTAAATCGGTTTTATCTTGGATAAGGTCTGCAATTCGAGCACAACAACTTGTTTTCCGAAACTTGTATTTACATTGCGACTATCTCCTGTAAACTGTTAAAAACTTTTCACAAGACAGTCTCAATGTAAAGACAAGTTTCGAAAGTGGTAGTTCCCTAAAAGTTTTAAAGTAGCTTTGAAAATTAAGTCTAAGTAATCAATGTTACATTCATTACAATGTCTAATATATAGACTTCGAAATCACTTCGTACGTTGTCAATGTTACATTAATTTTATACACTATGATTTCGAAATCACTTCGAAAATAGTAATGACATCAATGTAACATTGCAAATATCCGAAGATACACCCAAGAATGATTTAATATATTTACTGTGAATTTTTGATTTTATTATATTTCCAATATGTATTTCGACAAAATACTATGTCAACGTCAGGATTTCCAATGTCACATTGAAAATATTCGAAGAAGGTAGTGAAAAATGAGAAGATTTTCAATACGACTTCGGATTTTCCGGGCATAATTGAACAAAAATAAATGGCGCAGTTTTCGTTTTCAATGTCACTTCGGAGTTTTCCAAAGCACAGACTCCGAATATGCAAATTAATCCAATTTGTCTTGGTAATAAGTTTAGAAAACAATGTCTCTTCGCTTTTCGGGTCATATACATAGGTATATAGAAACATTTTCACCAAACACACTTGTTAATTTCCCCAATTTCGACGATGTCACTTGGGAAATGTTCAATGTTACTTAGTGAGAGGTAACAAAGTTCAACTCGAAATTCACCCAAATCGCAGTTCAAAGCAAGGCTAAGGCACCTCGGTCTTTTTAGTCAACCTTTGTTCCCGAATTACCGGTAATAATTCGTGTCACTTCATTTTACAATGATACAGACTAGTGGACTTGATAATGCAGAAATGGGGAGAGAATGGAACGTGTGAATTGGACAGAAATCAGGATCTAAATACAAGAAAGTTGGCAAACAGAGGTGAGATCGTATTGGAGAATGGAATTAAAATGTCTGACGGAACAGTTATTTTACAAACTACATTTAAGTATGTTTGTAGCGGCAATAACGTATGTGCATCGTTCATTAACTGCTAGAAAGATATTATATGTTCGTTATTTTGAGCTGAATTATCATCTGGTAAAAGAGTACACATCTATACGTCTACAGAAATTAGGAATGAAGTAGTAGCAGATTTTTCGAAAGTTAGTACGTTGAAATAACTTCTATCAGACTGCTGTAGCAAAAGAAACCCCGCTGCAAACTCCAGGTGTTTCGAAGTACTTGGCTATATGTCTCTATTGTCTAGATTAAATTTAAAATAACCAAGAGCAATGGAAAGAAGGGAAATGGAAATAACTGTTGAAAAAAGAAAACTAATGAAAGCGAATAGAGACGTATATTTAGATATATGTTACTGGCGCTCCCCGAATATATCATAGATAAAATTACTGTAGACTATTATGACGTTAATAGTCATGAAGATGGAAAAGAAAAGGTGAATCTGTTTGGGACTGCAGTATTGCACAATTCCATATTATATATACGTGACGGCGAAGAAGGGGATATTGTAGAAAGAACTATAATGAGTATTTCTCGTGTAAATGCATGAATAAATTGCTATGTGGAGCTGCTCATTGCTAATGATTTTCGTGGAGGGGGACGTCAGAAATTATTCAACGAACTGTTTTCGAAAAAGTGAAACTCGAAACTGATCAGTTTATTGCTAAAATAATAAATTACGTAGAAGAATGGACACCTGAAGAGTTCGAAGTACCAGACTGTGAAGTGGGGGAAGAAGAAGAAACTTTCAGACAGTTGGAACGTGAAGCTACAATAATTGTTACGACAAGAAGTACAAGGAAACATTTCATTGCTGTAGAGGGAAGTGGTTTATTCAATATATAGGCGTACAGGATGTAATTATACAGGACTGTTATATTGCAGAAATAGCAACTGATCGGAAAAGTGTTGAAAAACCTGGTAAATTGTACCGTGATTTTCGATTACGAAGTACTATGTTTAATTATGAAGAAAGTTTGAACGGTAATAAAAATAAAATTGGAAATGAGGAAGGGTAGGAAGTATAATGTGAAGGATAAATGTGAATATTCAAGTCATGTGTGGATGTCTTCAGTTCCACTTTGAGATTGCACCGATTTGAAAGACTCCAGATTCCTATTGAAACAGTGTATGTAGAAGCGTTTTGTTGCCATGGTCACTGTTTAGTGAAGGAATCAATTACAAAATTTGATCGCAATACATGTATTGATGAACATATGCATCGAACCTATCGTTGGAAACAAAGCTAAGTTTTATGAATGTAATTAAAGTAAACAAACCTTTGGTAAAGAGATTTGTTAATATTTATTAAAGGATGAAGAAATTGTGCGTATCCTCGCTCCTAGTTTCTGACTCCATATTCTAATTCTACAAAGTATTTTTGCGAATCGGTTGGTCAAGACATGATTAGTATCTCCGTCAATTTCAGTGATTCTATTAGTGAATCAGGACCTTTACAAACAACCTTAAAGATTCTTTCGCTCTACGTATGGCTTTTAACCCGTAGTAGGCCTTCTATACATCAGGTACCCCTTCTACCTTTGAACGTTTCAACCTGGCTGAGAACTTAGTCGTGATCGTCGTGAATTTTCGTAAGATATCTGCTTCTTTTTATTTTTCTCCCTTCACCTGGTTCGAAGTGGTTATGTATACTAGTTCAAAATAGCCACTAGTTCTAATTAAATTCCATGCGTGTTGGATATGAGATATAGTTAGTAATATTAGAATTACTAGAATAGATTATATCTTAAATTAATACACGTGTGCCGGGGTAAAAATTTATATCTATAAGTGAATAAGAATATTGAATAATCTGAAAGTACACTTTATACAGTATCATGATGGACTCTGTATACTGTATCGAGGTTTTATGAGCTGATAATTTTGTACAACCAGTCTATAACCTTCCCCACTTTTCTCCACATTTGCTTTTATATAATCATTCTTTCTAAGCGTCATGTGCCGCGCTTTTATTTGCTTTTTAACGAAATATTTCGTCGATGCCAGTCGACAATTACAATATGGTGTCGAAATAAATGATATTGTACTACGATACGAGTGGTAGCACCACTCCACTGTCTCCAAAATTCTTTTCACAGATGCCGAGTCGGCCCCTAGAATTGAGTGGTGCATTCAATTGGACGTAGACCAACGTAATAATAGGCAGTTCAGATCGTGGTCTACATTGTCTAGTGGATGGTTGAATTCCGTATATTTTACAAAAGCACATTTTCTTGTCCATATGTTGAAAATATTTCAGGTGGAATAGGAGTAGTACTTTTTCTATGTAGTGAAAAGGGCGATGTTCATCACCACCCTTGATAATTACGAAACTATTCCTTTGCTTGGGGCTGGGTTCGAAATTTTTTTTGTTGAAGATATACGTTGGCGATCCCTGCGATGTTTCTGCGGTGTAGTATAATTGACAATAACTATCGTACTGTTCCAAAGTGGGAAGTTGGCTACAAAATATGAAACCCGACTTGACAAATGTAACAGTAATTTTGGCGTCCGTAATCGAAATTTCAATATCTTCTGATTATTTCCAAATATACTCTGAGAGGACTGTTGAACTGGTACGTGATAATTTTTTCAGTATCGGAGTAAGAATTTTGTTTGTTTCTTTGTTGCACAGTGACGTCCGTTGAATGATGGCTTCAATCTGCTGCAACATAACCGAAACACCATCTCGTGCCAAATATGTAGATGTATGTTCTGTAATTCGGGCTGTATTTGTTGACTTCATTGATTGTCGTTCAGTATTCGGATTGGAATGTCGGTTTATAAATGAATTATGTTGAGAACTACAACATATAGCAGAAATTGTTTTCCCCATGTTGTTTGCTGTTTCATCCATTAGTGTCGCCATAGTTTTTGATGCAGACGTATATGACTTCTTGAAGAATGTATTGAAAAGCTCGTAAGGTGAAACATCTAATAAATTTATACTTCCATACCTCTAATGGTCTTCTACAATGTATTCCAGTAAACGAAACTTCAATGTGTGTATCCCAGTGTTGCAGTGTTTGTCAAAAGGTTATATGCATTGCAATTTCAGATTGGTAATTATGTAACCAATATCAGCAATCGTTTCCTTAGACCAGCCAAGGGATGTATTGTTGTATAAAAAATCTTCTATTTTTTTCCTGTAATTCGTACCAATATTTCTCAAAGTTGACTCATATCTATAGCCAGTAACTTTATCGATATACCATTCCTCGAAAGGTAAGGCCATATCCAAACATTTAATGCCCTTTCCTTGCAACATTTCTCGAATTGATTCATTCAAAAAACCTTTCAACTGCTGCGAAGTCTGCTTTGTCGATTTTTCAACATGGAAACCAGAATCACCGAACTGGATTTTTATTGAAGCAATGAGGGAATACAAAGCTCGTAAGAGAACAGTTCTCTGTGTCCGAAAGACTTTAAATTTCTTCTGCTGTCCACGCAATACATGAAGAGATGTGGAATTGATATATATGCCATGAAACAGGTTTTGATTACCTTTGAGTTTCCTGGATGAAGGTTATGTATTGATTTCATATGATGTAAAGGAGCTAGTAAGAACCAATTGTGGATGATTCGTACCCAACGTTTCCATAAATGAGACCCATTGAGCTATTGAAATATCCTGCAGTGACGATTGTGCTTCTTTTAGAAGAGCAGTTTAAATTGCCGAAGATGATGCGTTATTTGCCTATTTCAACAAAGCAGTAACCTCTCTCCTTCTTTGTATCACGTAATTTACAATCCTTTCCACAGTTATA
>JAULBU010022044.1:0-18938 GCA_032358235.1 Odonthalia washingtoniensis
AATTGGTCGTTTTGATATCGCATGATATTACAAATAATAAAAATATTATTATCGTGTATACCATAATTGGTATACATATTGCAATGTATATTCTTATTATTCTATATATCATTCCCATATGCCATCATTTCATTCCTACATATAACAGATATATACATCAGAAAACGAAATAACCATACACTTTCACATTCATGAAATGAATGTAAAATGGATGAACCATTGTCGATTTCATACGATATTTGAATGAATTAATGTAGTGTACATACACTCAAATATTCAGCACATGAATGTAAACGTCAATGTGAATTACATTACAAACTACATTTTTCGCAGTATTATATAAAGTATTCATTCAACCTCTCATACACAATTTGTAGTAACGAGCCCAGATAACATACAAAAAAATCTCCTGTGTATGAAAGAAATTTTCAATGATATATTCGTGTAATTTTTCAAACAATGTATGTTGGCCCGGAATATTTCTTCCATTTATTATGCGCCGTTCGTAAGTAAATTTCTATGCCTCATACATTAAAACATACAGTATTTGTATGCCACAGTTAATGTCCCATACATTTTATCTTCAAATTGCGTATATTTTTCTTCAGTTACCATCCGTAACCATGCAAACACTGTAGTTTTTTGCATGTAACCTACACGGACCCCCAAAATTCGCATGGCCTAGTAGATGTGACATCCACCCCAAAACTACACCTCTTGAATGTATGCATTCAGTTCCGGAAACACAGACGATATGTATTAGTCATGTGGACATGAAAAGATTTGCTGAACAATAAAATAGCAATGATAATTGTGTAAATGGTTATGTTTTTGCTTAACAATAAAGTTATTATGTACGCAGGGAGAAGATCGACGGCATCTCTAAAATTTGTGGATGCGAATAAAGTACATTTCGCCAGTAAATTACATTTTTCTGTCTTTATTTTGAAAAGTTCTATTTTTTCACAATTTACAAAAGAAAGACACCGGTGAACATGCTCTTAGTGAGTACCAATTCACGGTTATCTGTTTGTTTTTGTTAATTGAAAATCTCCCTTCGTTCGTCAGTCGGTAGTGACTACAGACTCTTAATCAGTTGGAATTCAAGTCAATATTACGTGGCATTTTATTAAAAGTTGCGTTCTCTTGTCTTGATATATGATTGTTAATTTTTGTCGTTAGTCTCAAGGTATTTAAATCATCGAAATTAGACCCTGATGGGTAGAGAGATAGATTTTAACAATCATTCAATTATGTTCACTAAATGTGTGAAATATGATACGACCTGTCGCTTTTCTTTGTATACACGCGATTAACAGACAGTATACACGGCCCATGTTTATGTGTAAATAATAGCACGGCGTTATTATGTATACAATTTTCCTAATTACTCAACCCAAGTTCAATTCCAACTCGAGAGTTGGAATTGTATTAACTAGAACAATCTTGAGTGTAATTTAACATCAATCAATTCGACCAAATTGTATCGTATCAAACAACCGGGAAATAAGTTGAATAGTATTTGATGATACACTAACCAGTGTCTTTGTTATTCAAATAGAAAGGACAGTCATGTCATAATATATATTTCGTAACGTTTAGTTTTGTACCCTATATGTTAGAGGTTTCTACAACAATCGCAATTAAGTGGGAATCTGTGAAAACCACCTTGGCTGCTCCTTATTACCAACAACCGAGCAGTACGACCCTACATTCCAAATTGCGCGCCAACCGTTCGATTCATCAGACATGAAGCAGTCTCTTGGTATCGTAAATTTACCGCCCAAAGATTACTACACTCTGCTAACAAATTGAGAGCCAGTATTACGATCAGACAACAACCAGTGTGACTTTATATCGTATATATAACAGCACTAAAGTGCGGACCATCTATTTCTCAGTCTCTTCTTGTCCAAGCCCTAGATCAACTGATCACCAAACAACACATAGCTAACGAATTAAACCAATTAGGCACCATAGTCCCAACCCAACCGCAAAAAGAGATGTCAACGGCACCTCAATCACTGGAGGTCCCGACGGAGGAGCCTCCATCAACCGAATAAAATCTTGATCAATCACCATCGCATAGAGCAACACAACAAGCAACTAAACCAGTCAAGACCAATCGACCCAGCCTGTGCCACCAACTGACAAGAATGATGATCAACAAACTGGCACCAATGGAGAGGGATAAATTCTAACCCAGGCTCCAACATCT
Organism: Odonthalia washingtoniensis; assembly: GCA_032358235.1. Classification (NCBI taxonomy): domain Eukaryota; phylum Rhodophyta; class Florideophyceae; order Ceramiales; family Rhodomelaceae; genus Odonthalia; species Odonthalia washingtoniensis. Next base: position 2,219 of record JAULBU010022044.1, read on the forward strand.
CCTGTGTCAGTAATTCAGATCATCAACACAGTCATAAAAGTGTACCTGGCGACAGTAAACGTTGTAGAGATCGTCAAGAACGCAATCGATACTGGCTAACTTGGAGAAGAACTAAGATTGGCAATTTCGACCACCCTCGACCCTCAAAGTTTTATTTCATCAGAATTGCAAACCGAATCCCACATCTATCGAAAAATACGGACATTTTTACAGAGAGCACAAATATCGTGTTAATCTACAAGCGTCCGAACCAACGACCACGTGGGGGTCAAATTCATCGACACAATCTGGCCGGAAATAGCAAATGGTATTACATCTAGTTAGTGAGAGATAAACTGTGCGCTACCATCAAACAGAAAACCACTAACTACCACCGGATTGAATAATGAGAAAAAGTAAACTACAACTTCACCCTTGTCAGTCAGCTCAACTTTTCAAAGGGTACTATTCCAATCATACGTATTACTATCATCATAATTCCTTCCATAACCAACGCCAGCGAATTCAGCATCAATCCATGCAACCTTCTCAATTCTACCCACTCAATCTGTCCACTATAAAGATAAACTTTATCAAATTGAACCACAGGTACTTCAAAGAGTACCTAAACAATTGCCAAAACAATTTTCACCTCAGTTTACCACAGATACACCACTTTAGACAGCATCTGCTACTGAACAGGACAAATTACGCATGAACATCCTGGAAATTGAAGAGCAAATCAAGCTTCTCAAGAATAAGAGAAACTCAGTCCCAACCCGAAATTCAACTCTAAAATTACCTGTACCACTAGGTAATGATTTGGCCCAACAACAAAAAGTGAAAAACCATTCTCTACAAGACGTAAGAATCACCCATGAGATCAATATCTCGGAGACAGGAAACAAATCGTCTTCATCAGGTGATTGAGCCCAACAACTTGATGACAAGCTAAATGATTCTCGACCACAGGACCTTATGCAGAAGGAAAAGGAAACGAATCGAAACCTTCGTTTCATCCATCCAGAACGACGTCGCAACATCAGCAACAACGGAGTCTGTGAGACATATACTCAATATGACAAGAACATCAACCATGGTGATGAAGAAAAAGACATCATTATAACAATAAGAATACAGGAAAGAGCGACTAACGAATTGACAGGGGACGAAATACTAGTACGGGGGATTAATTAATTCAACTTCATCAACGAATTCGTCAAATAAGGAGTGGAGTGCGGTTATTATAGCAATCCTAAAAACGAACCTCTCAATTTACAATAAGAATAGTAAGAACCACTACTATGGCTCTATTCGAGAGGATTGGATTGAGCACCGAGACGACTTCCTTGAGCTCTGAAAAACCATGAAGTTACCGTTGATAACCAACTCGCCCTACTCGGACACACCCTGAAGGGGAACGTTCTGAGTAGATACAGAAATCCCAAACCCGAGCGTAAGAACTGGGTGGAACTAAATGGTACCGTCTCCATGTTTTTATTAACCGAAGCAAGGCATGAGAGGAACTCATCCCGTCTTGAAATATTGAAGTTCAAAGACTTCAGGACTGACTAGAACGATAATGACGACGCATTTTTTGATTTGGTGAGAAGAATAGAAGAATTTGTCCCAGTGTCAGTGGTGAGAGACAGTGACTAAATAGTAAAATGAAACCATTTGTTAAGGGAAACAAAGAAGTATGAATGGTCGAATATGGCAAAGGGAAGGCTGAGGATGCCATATAATTTTATGAATTTATGCGACGAGATGTATATTTACATCGAGGATTATAGCCCTCCAAAGGACGACAATTCACGCGCATACCAATACAAACCAGAAAAAATTGATCGTATAAATTATGTTAAATAGGACGAAAATTATTCAGGATCCGTCTCGTCCAGTTACTCAGAAGCATCAGATGACTCTCGTAATGGTGCTACGAGTAGCCATTTTGCGGGGCAGCAACGATACGACCGGCTCAAGAATGGTCAGAGAAATAATGGAAGATACATAGCAACGACTATGATAAGAACAAGCCTTATAGCAGCCGGCGAAAACATAATGACCTATGCTTCAACAGCGGGAAGCCAGATTATTATCGATATGAATGTAGGGAACCTAAGAATGAAAGCAAAATTACACGCAACGCACATGTTAAGACGAGAGACCAGAAAAATTACACGCAACGCACATGATAAGACGAGAGACCACGGAAACCGAACCGGAATCTCATCAATACACTACGGAGGAATTATCTATTACGATCTTTCGGCACCCTCAATACAGGCAGTAAACCTGTCCGAGTGTCTAAACCTCTCCATTTCTGCAATACCCCAATCTAATCAGAGAAGTCAAGCAATATCAGCTTGTCAGAAGGAATGCGGAAAATCCAATCAATATCTATTCCTTCAAATAAGGATTCAACTTCTGACTCAACTGCAGCCTCGATGTTCTAATCGGACCCTGAAGACATAATGTTTACATCACCAATTAAGCTAGTCGAGATATCAACGGTATTGGCAGATACTAACAGCATAATCCTGGCGTCAACCTCATCAGAAAATTCGTCATTTTCAGAAGAGATACTGCATTCTCGACTCACCAGACCCATTAGCCATACCCAGATCTAAGTGAATGTTTCTTGGTTTCTGTGTGGAATCAGGAGCGGCTTTTCACACCATTGGAATTACTAAACTGACGGCGTACTGCAACAAATTAGAAGTCAATAAAAAGTTAAAAAGAAAAACACATCCGTTGCTTTTGGTGAGACTATCCAATAAAGTTGTGGGCTATTAATAGCAAGGATCTTTTATTGGACAGTTAATTTTTGAAGTCCCGCTATCACCGGTAAAGATAGGTAGTCCTTTACTTATAGGTTTGGACATCATGCGTAGACACAAGATGATAATTGATTACGATGAAAAAGTAATTCGTTGTAAGTCACCACCTTGGGAACTTTCTCTCAATTTTCTGAATCACCACTCATATACCATCTCTTCAATTAAATCAGTGTTATATACGCAAAAGGAACTGGAAAAGATGCACGTCCAGTTAACGCATCCTCAAGCCGAGAGACTTTATCAACTGCGTCGATCAACACCTGAACTCAACCATTCAGTATGCGACGTATTAAACAATATAACAATGGCCTGCGACTTATGCCAAGAAAACCATTCACTACCGTTCTGCTTCAGGGCTACCATTCCATCCGAGAATGTGATATTAAATCACGAGGTATCGATTGACCTGATTTGGTTTGAAGGGGACCAGATCTTGCACGTGGTGTACATCAACACTGGATACCAGAAAGAGGTAGTTATCTAGAACAAGACCTCGGGAAAATTATGGGAGAATTTGTTCAATGTTGGGCAAGTAATTATGTCGGATACCCCAATCGTATCCGACTAGACCAGGAGAAATAATATGTATCAAAGAATTCAGGATCGTTCCGAACTGAGTAATGTGCGGAAAGACCCCTTTTTAAATGAGTTCAGAATTCTATTTAATGACGCTGAATTCCGACCTGATTTACCATTGGCATATGATGGGATAACTGAAGATATTTTCAGTAAATTTGACGCCGAAGTAATTCGGTTTAACCAAGACGGTCAAACTCTAAAAACGGACAAAATTAAGTTCATCATACAGTGTGGTGCGAAAACATTTCGAAGCTTCCAGACAGAGAGATTCTGATGTGTTCCCATCTTTTCAAATGGTGATGATGTGTTATGTTACATGCACTGCGTTTTTTTATGAGCATCCTAGTTTGGATGCTGTAATTCGCCTACTATCTTCCTTTGCACAAGTAGAAGACGGTGTTGAAAATTCGCAGCCATCAAAATCTCCATTATCCAATTTATCAGGGAGAAAAAGACGTCATGAGGAAACTGATGTACTCTCTGCTGCAATAACGCCACTTGGTGAGCCTATGAACCAGGAAGAGCCAATAATTATTCAATGCATCGACCATCACAGACGAATTTATTATTTCCCTTGATCGGTCACAGAGAGTTGTGACAACTGTACATTCATTAATGGATCTAGAAGGTAGCATTTTAAACCAGATACAAACGGTTAGTTCTACACCTCCTGATACTATAAATATGGACTAAAAAATAGCCTGGACCGTCATTTGAAACAAGTACAAACTATGATTGAAGATGCCTTAAAGATAAAAGATTAAAAAAAAATTCTTCACATAAATGTTGACGTGATTGGAGACGTCTCAAACCTAGAGGATGAATAGTTGTTGTTAATTCCTCACGAAGAGTACTAATCTCTAAATCACGAGTTTGGTGATTCTTATCTAATTCGGTACCACATCGGTCCTGTATGTGTACTGTTTATTCCGGGGATCAGAATTCTGTTGCTCATCCAATTGTGATGGTGGTGGTACACAAAGACTATCACTATTTTCAATTATAAAGTTGTGTAGTTTACAACAAAAAATTACAATTTTACAATTCTTATTTAATAACAATGAAGTTATCTCCAGAATATACTCTAGCGTCCAATAAGCATTCCAAATGCTTACTCAATAAATAATTTATTTGAGCTTTGCCAATAATTAAAAGCATCTTTTTCCACACTTAATTTTCTTCCTGGCCATAGAGTCAATAATATTTTTCTATAAATATATATAGGCTTCATCAGCTGCTATCCAGTACGTCTGTGTTTCCGGAACTGAATACCCACATTCAAATGGTGTAGTTTTGGGGTGTAGTAAATATCTACTAGGTCATTCGAATTTTGGGGGTCCTTGTTGGTTACATGACAAAAACTACAGTGTTTGAATTGTTACGTATGGTAACTGAAGAAAATATCTACACAATTTGAAGATAAATTGTATGGGCCATTAACTGTGGTGTCCACGTACTGTAGTCTTTAATTTATGAGGTGTACAAATTTACTTACAGACGGTGTAAAATAAATGGAAGAAATACTACTGGAAACCTTTCATGTTTTGAAAAAGTACAAGGATGTAATATTGAAAAATCTTTCAAACATTGGAAATTTCTGTGTATGTGTACTGCAAAAAGTACACATCGTGTAAGAGAGAGTGAATAATTCATAAAATATTACGAAAAGCGTAGTTTAAAATGGAAGGCACATTGACTGCGCAGTCCATATGTTGAATGTAACACCGTAGGTGCAATCCATTTACTGCATGGAATCGTGAATGGGGAATCCAAAAAATCATTAATTCCATGAACGGAAAAGTGGATGGTACTACGGTTTTAGATGGAGACATATGGTGATATATTTAAATAACATGATGGTGTATGCCGTAGCTATCATATCTATATAGTATATGGTCAATATACATTGCAATACATGTATACCAATTAGAGTATACATGTGATATTAAATTTTAATAATAATGGTATCGTACCACATGTCGCCCTTTTCTTTTTTATGAAATCTTCCAATGTCATAAAAAATTATCAGTGATCATATTATATGTAATTGAAAGATGTGAGAAAAATAGAAAATGACGAAATAACAAAAAATGGTACTAGTACGAAATGTGATAAAAAGAAATAGGGGGATAAAGTAAAAACAACATATCTAGAAAAGATAGAGATTCCATATAACCCAAACGCACCCAGTTTGATATCCACAGGATTTGCAACTGGAATATCTTTCCATCACTGCTACGAGATGTACCATGTTGATTTGCTGAAATAGGGAAATCACATATAGAAAAATCATTAATAGAAGGAAGGTAGTACTTTGTATATCAATAAACATGAAATTGGAATGTGGGTATAACAGAAGAGACATAGAATAAATTGCAACAAACCTGTTCGCAGAACTGGGGTAGTGAAATGGAAAAGGTTACCTGTTAACGGAATTCAGATGATCAAATTAATGAAATGAACGGTTTGTAGATAGGAATGCAATAATAATAAAATGTTGGTATGAGTAAAATGCAGAACGACACGTACCTTTGCGAAATATCTGGTGCATGCAATTGAATTTGAATATATATGATGACTGACCTATCATTTCGCGGCGCCGATTTTTACAAGTTGAACGGCTGTTGTTATAATTGCATGTAATAAAGTACATTGCGCGTAGCTCAATTTTACAAGTTGATCGGTAGTATGTGAAATTTTAATCAAATTGTTGCGATCGGATGACTGAAATTTGGCGAACGAAATATGTTGATGGGGAGAGGGAAATGAGGAGAATGAGATAATGCGAGAATGCGACACATTATGATGGGTTTAAAAAGCAGGTAATTTAATTGTGTTAAATTGGCACAACAATTCGTCATCGCTATTGAATTAAATAACGGGAAAAAAGCACCGAATGGGTTGATTAAATGTACAGGCCTGTATTCTGTTGACAATTGGAAAATGTACTAATGTAAATAAAATTTCCAATATTATTCTGTAAATAAAATTTTCGAAAACACACTACCGAAAGTATTTAAAAAACTACTATTCGAGAATAAAGTAATAAAAAGAACTAATTGTTGGGGAAAGTTTCTGTCACTTGTAGCTTATCAGCGAGGTTTTCACAACCATGGAATACACCAATTTTACTGTGGCTAACATTACTGGGAATGAAAGTAGTGAAGAATTGTATTGGTGTCAAATATGGAAACTTCATGAAGTATGATACTGTCTCTGAAAAATATAACCTATGTACGAATTCTATTTAAGACTATTAAAAAATTGTATCAGGTAGTCCTTTCCATCATAACGCATAACGTTTTCTTATATTTACCTAACTCCTCTTCCGACATATTTGAACCTGTGCACAGGAAAAGTCAACATAAGCATCTCGTTCTAGTATAGATGCTGATGTCAGAAGATAAGGACAACAACCGTTGGCGGCTAATAGTGAAAATTGTGCTTCCTGTGCAACGCCATCGAATGTATCTGGCCGTGAAACGGACAAGAGCAAAGCTGGTGTATTGATCAAGTCTTTAGTTGTATCTTTCTGCGTGTTAGAATGTCGAGTAGGAAGAAAGGAGGTTGAAGAAATGATAAATATCATCCGAGACACTGACTTTTATCCAAGATTATTTTCAAAGGAAGTTGCATGTATGGAAGACTGGAAGAATGTATAGGCCGAAATGGTGAGGCAATGTTCGAAAAAGAAATGAAATGTTGAGTAAGATGTCCGAAAATAATGGTGTGATAATTTGATGAAGTGTGTAGTCGTATTTTGTGTATTTCCAAAAGAACTAGAATTAATTGGAGTGAAAAGAAGAAGATATGTATAGGATATCGTCGTTGGAATTAATACAGTTCAGATTTTTCAGAAGTATATTCGCCACTTCCATTCAAATGTCGTTGGGGATGGAAAGTTGTACCATAACGGTCGTGCCATACCTTGAAACAAATGGACACCAACATGGAATCTTACCCTTTAAATGTATGCCAAGAGAGCTCTCCGTAAATGAATCCGGCGCTCTAGGTTTTCCTGTGAAAAATTCTACTATCAAACATGACAAGCTCTGTTTGGGAGTTTTCTGAGAAAAATCTCTCCCTACAGGTTTTCTTATATGTCATTACTGTGAAACCTTGGTTTACGGAAATATCTCCAGGAGCAATTCGCTTACGTAAACATATGGTGATGGTTCGTTGTCAGTAACTAAATATTAGTTCTTGAAATATGCCGCCAGTTTGGATCATGTATTCACAGCCGATGATGGTTCAAAATATAAGGCCTTGATTGTAGCTGCTTCATGGTGTGTTGTAAGGTACATAAATGAATTTCACTACCTGACTGGTGATAAAGCATCTCGTGTGGACCAAAATCATAATCCAAGAACTGCAAATTCGGTCTTCCAACAGAATAGGAAGTTGAAAACTGATGCAGCAGTATTTTCGTACCCGGTTTTGGAGATTCGCGCTTTAGTTCCTATTTAAAGTGGTGAAGAGCTTTGTCTTGATTATGGTCCTAATCATATTCATCATGTTGTTGCCGCTTAGTACTTTCTGTTTCAATTTTTTCATTAATACAAATTTCATGGATACTTAATAACATAAACTAATATAACGCATTCCACTATACTGTATCAATACCATGACAGGCTGTCATGCTGAGAATATAACATACATATTATTACTTGCGACAGTGTCCTAATATTATATATTTACCATTCCTTTATGTGTCGTACAAATATCGTTGAAGATAGGATCTTCTTGTAATCTTCTAATGTCTCACTCAGTGTAATAATATATTGTTGCGATAGTAGCAAGTAGCAAGTATCAAAACACCGAAATCTCAATGTGTACTATCTACTAAACATGTACGCAATCCGAATTTGCATTTATCTATCTGAACTGTTCTTGATATTGTGTATTTCAATACTCCATTTGAATTTCATCATGAAATGACGGATATTACCCCACATCATGTCGCCCACATTCAGTGACCGATATTACCCTGAGGGTAATATCGGTCACTGACATGGCAAGTACGAGTTCAACAGCCATTTGGTTCCATTATGATGTGACAAACCATAAATTGTGATAACTACAAGAAAACATGGACAGTTCGCACAAACAATGCTTGAAAAATTACCCCCGTTACCTACCCATACATAATTGTTAGTAACAATCATGTATGTGTAGGTGAGGGTGGCAATCGCTGTGAAAACGGAGGCACCTGTACTACATGTGACTCCATTTTCACAGTGAAACTATATCCCAAACTATTTCCTACCCTTCCGCCCTTGTGGAAGAGAAAATCTAACAACTAATAAATAAATCTCACAAGTCATTCTACCCAAATATGAAAAAATAGATCAGCATTTACGACCTCGTAAAGGCCGGGAAGTCATGTTCTGTTTCCCAACCTCCACAAGGTCGCAAATGATTTCCTACCTTTTCACACTTTCCAAGTGTGGAAAAGGTAGGAAATCATTTACCCTTCCCCAGCGGGAAAGGAAAAAACTATATCTAATATCTAAATCTAACAAGTCATTCCAACAACTGATTCTACTCAAATTGAAAAGCTACATAAGCGTTTACGATCTCGCATGAGACGGGAAGTCATGTTTTGCTACCCAACCTCCAAAAGATCGCAAACGATTTCCTACCTTTCCACACTTGTGGAACGGAAGAAATAACAACTGACAACTAATAACGAATGACTAAATATAACAAGTCACGCCAACAAGTCACTCTACCCAAATATCAAAAACTATATAAGCGTTTACGATCTCGCAAGGGCCGTAAAGTCATGTTCTGCTACCCAACCCCCACAAGACCGCAAACAATTTCCTACCTTTCCACATTCGAGGATTGGGAAGAGAAAACTAAACAAGATTTCTTGACAAGAAAAGGAAGGGGAGACAAAATTATCAGAAATTGATTCAAAGCTCCCCTTAAATAGACATTTCACATTGTCAATGTTAGTGACATTGAACACTTCCGTTCATGTGACGCGCATGATAAAGGTGGTAATTCAGGATGATGGTAATGCGTCATTCCGGAAATTGATGGTGCGTGATTCATGATAATGAAGATGCGTGATTCATGATGATGATGGTGTGTGATTCACGTGCAGATGGTGGTGCATGATTAGGGGTGATGGTGGTGCGTACATCGGGAAGTGGTGACGATTGTTGACGATGACACGATGACGGCGAGGTGCACGACGAGTGTAGACGATATTTATGACAGATGACGGTGGAGTGTACGCGTACCGATGATGGAGAGGACGGCGAAATGCACATCGATAGTCGACGCGACACAAGGAAATCCTACGAGCACAGGCAGAGAGAAGAAGTTCGACTTCGAAAGTACGAAGATGAGAGGCACGGAGAGGAGTGCACCGCAGTAATATTAACCGCGAACAAGAGATGAAGGAAAGGGAGAACAACGGACAAACCGGGCGAGCGTATAAGGAATTTTCATACCCTACTACAAAATAAAGTGTGATGTACTGACTGCCAAGCGACACATCATTTCATTCAATTACCGAATGATATTTTGATACACATGGTAAGGTAATTACGATTTGCTGTTGAGCGAAATAACGATCTCGGCACAATAATATTACACGTGTATATGTATTTTGAACGATCTCGATTGGCATTATTGCAATCTCAAAATTCTATTACACATACCTTCCCCTCAGAGTGGAAGAAGAAGAAATAAACTGGGGTAGACATATTTTCACACTTGAATTTATTTCGTTTCTCACCCATACTCAAGGAGTATAACAGGACCCAAGTTGTACTTCCAACTGAAAAACAACACAGCCTACCGTCGAGTAAGAACGAGCCGTATAGCGAGAGCGTCCACTCGACGTTTGTTGTAATTCCCAGGAATTACATCGGGAGGTGGTGACCCACTTTCAGACAACCGAGGCCGTGAAGGTACTTCATCGTATCAGGTCTACGACTCACATGGCGAATAGGTGCTACTTATCGTGTGGAAGTGACATATAAAATCACTAACCGGACCAGTCCCCTTTCAAAAAACCTCCATAACTGCATAACCTCTTATTTATTTACTTGGGCGATACCCAGGCTGCAACAATCCAGAGAATTGTGTTTATTTGTTTGAAAAAATCGACAGTTTAAACCTTTACGTTGATTGACTCCGTCAAGTAACAAGAATAGAAATGGGCACTCAAGAATGAAGAATGCGCAAAAGGAGAGCGAGGAGCTGAGAAAATCACTGCGTTAACAAGGTGATGCCCCTGAATTCTCAACAGGGATAGTAGACCATAAAGCAAAAAATAAAAAGACTGTAGAAAATCAATTAACATCGTCGGGTCGAGAGGAAGAAAACACGCCATCAGCCTAAAATGTTTCGAGTTCTACCGCCATTTATACAGCGACGTCTTCAGCCGAGAAGGCCTCAATCTCAACTCCTATTAACGTACTCACAGGCTCACCTCAAGAACCATCCCAAAATCCCAGTATTGTAGAGTCGGAAGACGAAACGGAGGATTACCCCAATGTGTCAGATGAACCCAGTCCCATCGAAAATGACTGTACTGCCGATCAAAAGGCAGCTCATCGAGAGGATATTAGGAAGTATACCAGCGGTATACTCCAGGCATAGATGAATCTAGAACTGGAGGGAGAAGAACTGTGCCAAAACTTCATCACAGCGTTTCGTCCTCAAACAATACAGCTGTGGGATCGGAAAGAACTCTCCAGATAGTGAAAATACCTTAGAGATAACGGAATCTACATAGGAACTAGCCGGAAAACTCACATGTCAAAGCATCTGATTGACGTTCTCTACCGATACGAGCATTGCCCGGTACTTGGATACGTCAGGAAGGTGGAGAGGATAAATCAAGAAAAGGACCAGTTGACTGAGCTGGGAATCCAATAGAAGGCAGAATAAATGGAGTTGAGAAAGGTGCAGATGGACCTTGACAAAGCAGAAGCCCTAAGAATGAAGCGGGAGCAGGTGCATAAAGAAGAATAAGAAGAGAATGCCAAGAAGATGGAATTAATTAGATAGGAAGAAGATCTAAGATTGAGATTGGATGAATCAAAGCTGGATCATTACATACATTCAGACCGCAAAAAATCCGTACAGAACCATCCCGCACATGCCAAAGAAAATCAAGCTAGATTAAATCCAGGAGCGCCGAGTGACGGACCACCAAGTAACGACAGCGATGTATCGGGGAACCAGGAAAGGTCGGAACCACGAAATAAACAGGGCAGCGAGGACCAGGGAGGAAGAGACGATCGAGACCCCAGAAATCCGTGGCAAGGGACTTTTTCACCACAAAGAGGATTGAGAGATTACAGCAGGAATGGCGACCAAGCTAACCGAAAAAAGAGACTCGGTATTACAGGACTGATGCGTGCATTTGTACGTTTGTAGGAAAGGACACAATCACAGGAAACTCGGAGAACGATCTAAATAACACAACAAGCATATTTGAAACTCTCTCGTCGATGTTTGAAGTGAATGAAGAAGAAAAATTGAAGGCCGTGTCAGTGTTGCTCGAGGGAGACGCGCTGAGTTATCACGCGGCGAACTCAGCAGAATGCAGATAATACGAAGAAGCAAAACGACTATTACGCCGATGGTACAACAGTGACGACAAACGAGCGCGCATTCTCACTAGATGGCAAAACAAGGCTCTCTCAAAAGCAAAGTCAGATTCTCCAGAAGAGTTGGAGGTTAACGTATTTAGAAAGTTCGTCACGATCTTGACCTCTTTTCAAGAGCACCTAGACGTGACCTACCATGACGACAAATTCTTACGAGATAGACTGCTAACTGCGGTAGACATTGCAAGTAAACAGACCACTCTTAGGAACAGGATGCACAGCCACGATGCCGTGAACAGAGTTGCTAATCAGCTTAGTTATAAGCCAAACTCTGCTGACAGTAATACCACGTGCATAGTTGAATACCACAGGGACGAAGAAAACTACTCCCTTGGTAACGTATACGGGGAGAAGCCAAGCGAGACGTCAAAACTCCAAGAAAGAAAGGGAGAAATTATGGAGGGAGGATATTGAACTCCAGTTGGATGAGGGGCGTCAATGGTTGCTTTGTTTGTGGTGCAGACCACTTAGCAAGAACAAAGCACAGCAAGGAGGAAGTGAAGGCAGCCATAGATAAACTAAAATACAAATACCCTCAGACCCTATTAACAATTGAGTACCTGTCGGCAGTAATAAATATGACGATAGACGACGAAAATGACGACCCGAAAGCAGATGTCAGATGGACTGACGAAGAAGTCAGATGGTTGAAGGATGAACTAGATGAAGGTGATGAGTACATCGGACAGATGAAGAAAGAAGATGCATCGAATCTCTAGATATCTTTATCCAATAACGCCTATATCCACGTTCAAACTTACAAGAATGACATGGCTTCAAGCCAGCTGAAGTTTAGCCCTAGCCGCGATGAATAGTCATATAAAGGACGATGGAGATGTCGAATCTTTCGACAAAACAAGGCTACTTTATTAGTCTGGACAATTTATGCAATGAAAGAGGTAAAGTGAGGTATAGCTATATGATCAAATAGGTAATACTCCCTTTTCACGATTTGATTGACAGCACTGATACGATGAAGTATTTTTACGGACTGGCAATCGAGATAGTGTTAATATCTCTGTCGTCCCTTTTGATGAAAGGTTGACAGATAACAGTTACTTTATCTTCGCTCCGCCGTTGGTCGTTAATCTGCGGTAAGCTCGGTTTTGGATCTGGTTTCCCTTTCTGTACGGCGAGTTGAGATCTAGTCGAGAAACTGAAAGTTGGTAATTGTAAAATCGTAAAAGTGTCTACCTATTTACTTTTGTCCTCCCACCTCCGCAAGGAGTGTTATGTATAGAAAACTGGTTCAGGTTTTCGACCGTGATCAAAACGAACACACGTGTGATAAATCATACTATTAGTGGGTGATCAAATTACTAAAGTAAATTCTACTAATCCAAAAACACGTGTAAAGCAATCTCCCGGTTTCGTTACATGCATGAAATCGATATATGTCTGCATACTACTGTACGTGTAACACAAAATCTCGGATTTCGTTACATGCATAAATTCGGGAATTATTCACACTACAGTGCATGTCGGATTGTCTTGAATTGTATAACCGTCACCCCTTATGCGCCACCCTTTTCATTACACTCTCTTATCCTACTTCCCTTTTGTCCGCTGCCCATACCGCCGACATTTCTACATCCATGTGCTTCATCGATGTTCCTATCCCTTCTCTCTCTTCCTCGCCACACAGCCGTGGTCCCCATCCTCTCCTTTACCACGCTTACTGCGTTGTAGTCTCCATCCTCTTTCTGCTCCCATCGTTCTCTCTTCATTGTAATCACCATCCTCTTCCTGCTCCCACCGTATCCCTCTTCTATTTTTCCACACACACTTGTGTCTTCTCCCTAATCGTTTTGTTTCGTCGTTTTCTTCTTTTCTTTTCTTTTCGTCGTCGTCTTCTTCTTCTTTCAACGCTGTCCTTTCAACATCAGCTTCAAGTTCGCAGACAGTCTTTCGTCATCCTTTCATCGGTTATCATCATCTTTATCATCGAACCTATCATCTCTCCTCGCAAGGTGCTCTCTTATCACACGAATTTATTCAATGCTAACATTGACAGGAAACTTGGAATTTAAATGTGTAACAATTGACACCGGCGCCAATAGAAAGTCCATAATAAGCCAATACCAGTACAAGGAGTACCAGAAGTAGTTTGGGAATAAAATACCCATGAGACCGTCTAAGAAAAAGTACTAAAATGGATTGGTGGTTTAGGTGCCACGATTAGGGAGGTTACCATCCAGATCCCATTTGTAAAATTGGGTATCATCATCGACGTTGATTTCCCCTTCATGAAGGACGAATGTCCATCCTTACTCTCCAATAAGGACATGATAAGCAACGGTCTGGATATCAGCCTACAGGGATGCTATCTTTATGTTGGTACACTAAAACAAACTTTTGTATTTGAAAAGTACTTCTTCCTGCACAAATAGTCAGCGCAGGACACCCATTACATCCTATATACGGAGGACGAACCCAGGGAGATCCACAGAGGATTCGGACACCTCTCCGTGAAGTCTACTTATCATTTGTTGCGCAGAGCATCCACGGGGAACCTCCAAGACAACATCGTGAAGTAACTGACCAAGATACAAGAAAACTGCAATATTGTTTTGAATAATGCGGAAACTTCACGTAGGTTTCGTCTGATGGTTGGCACGGATGAACTACGTTTTAACCACCTCGTCATCGTTGATACCATGTTTATCAACAATAAACCCTTCATTCACCTCGTGAATGAGATCACACACTTCTCAGCAGCTTGTTTCCTTAAAAACCAAACAGCCGAAGAGATGTGGAGGAGCATCAGGCGACTATGGACCGTGACATACATGGGGCCGCCCGATTTCTTGGCAGTTGATAAAGTATCTGCCTATATTTCTAGAGAAATGAAGAAAAATGTAGAAGCAGCTGTTATAACTCTCGAAGAAGCCCCAATCGAGAAACCGGGTTCGATCGGCATCGCCAAGAGATACCATGCACCGTTAAAAAAGGCATACTTGACGGTGCGACAGACTTTGTCAAGAGGAGAAGTTACTGATACATAATGTCTCCAAATCGCCGTCTATGCAGCAAACGCAACGACAGGCACGGAAGGACTTTGACCGATGCTCCTTGTGTTCGGGGCTCTACCCTGCCCTGCAAGGGGCACCCCATCGCCCACACAACTTGATCGACAAAATGCCATTGAATCTGTCAAAGTGGAAATACAGAAGGAACAAGCGACACGTAGAATAAACTTCGCACTCCGACAAAAGGCTTTACCGAAGGCTAGGGAGGTATCTGCAGATCTCCAGAACCTTACCGTCAGGTGCACTCGTACTTGTGTACCGAACAACTCCCAAGACGTGGGAGGGTCCGTTCAGGTACATTTCCATGGAGGGTAGGACCGTAATGGTGCAAATGAAGGGGCGACGCCGTATCTTTCGGAGCACATGTGTGTGACCATGGGTACGATCCATATTGGAGAGGAACTTGACACAGACCACGGGCGACCAAAAGGAATCAGACGCGGAGGATGAAGCTAACCAGACAGAAGAACAAACACGTGGGCCTGACGACATCGACCTCCGCAACGAACCCGGAAAAATCAAGGTTAAGAAGGGATCCGTTGAAGAAATGGCGTTCGCAAATTCACGCAGGGACGAACTCAACGGATTATTGAAAGATGGTACATTAATCTCCATACACGAATCCACGTTGAAACCGTCCACCAAAATCTTCGGCTCCAGATTCGTTGATGAGTTGAAGAAGGCAGGTGACAAGTTGAAAAATAAATCGCGGTTGACTGCGGAAAACTACGCGAACGACGGCGCATGTCCTATTGCCACCAAAGAACACATCGTCCAACGATTCTCCCAGCTCATCGCATTATCGATCACAGCGTCAATGCGAAAGATGAAAACGTATACACGTGATATCACACAAGCGTACATACAATCCCATTCTGACCTCGAACGGGATGTGTACATACGGGAGCCAGAAGAGATGGGTCTCGAACAAGGATTTTTGTTGAAGGTAGTTAAACAATTATACGGGATACCAGAGTATGGGCTACACTGGTATCTCACGTACTTAGCACATCATCTGGAAATGTTGCACATGACGTGAGCACAATGCGATCCATGCGTCCTCATACATAGCAATAAGGAGAACTTAGAGGGACTCATCCTGTTGCATGTTGATGATTCGCTTGGTCTTGGCACCCAACTATTCTTGTAATACGAGGAAGAAACGTCCAAGAAATTCAGATTAAAACCCCACACTTCCATTTCGGCCAAAGCGACAAGCCTCAACGGAATAAACATAAGCCAAACCAGGCAGAACCATTACTCCATCACCCAGACCGACAAGATCGAACGACTGGAGCCGGCCACCACTCAACAGAAATTTAGCAGTCGAAGGGCACTCGCACAATACGTCGGAGTCAATGTCAGACCAGACGTATGTGTACCAATCCAATTGATCGCACGCGGTAACAAGCCCACATCACCGAATGAGTTTAAATCATTAAAGAAGACGATATGTTTCCTAAGGAGAAGCAAGCAAAAGGCCTATACTATGTTTCCCTCGACCTGACGTCGGCAATGATCGTACTACTCGCGCACGCATCCTTTGCGAACGACAGCGGGATGAAAAGCCAACTTCTGTACCTTATTCTGATGGTCGACCACACCAACAGTTGCAACATTTTGCACTATGGAAGTAACAAATGCCAGAGGATCGCGG